>CM071571.1:34942383-35021728 GCA_036426205.1 Ascaphus truei | reverse complement strand
CATATACACGGTGTGTTGACGCATGTTTATGTGGTCGTATATTTATAGTATTGCTTGACCTAAGAGGAAAACTCTTGCTTGAAAGTTGTCCCTGACACAAATTGTTGAGTCCAAATAAAAAAAAGGGTATTTAAATAAGGTATTAATAAAATAATGAAGAATTATAGATAATATATCATATATATATATGTTTATTTATATATACTGTATGTATAGATCGTATATATACTGTATGTATATGATAGCGAAGGTCAGCAGCCGGGGCGGCATAGGGGAGAAGGACGGAATCCTGACAGCGAAGCTACGGCAGCGGCAGAGGACAGCAGGGGTGGATGAGGGATGAAGAGGACCAGCACACAAAAAAAATCTACTCGCCCCAGTCCCAACTTTAAAAAAAAAATGGAATAAATCCTGTACTGTAGAAAAACTAAGAACATTTGTTTTGGACATAACCGTTTATTTATTGTATTATAATTTATACTTTACTTCAACTAGTCTTGTTACTTACATAGTTCCTTACTCATCTAGTACAAAAAGCCAGATATAAGGGACATGAGGGCACGAGAGGTGTGGGGGGGGAGGGTGACGCGGTGGGGGAAGGACGAGGGGGGGTGACACTGGCGGGGGGGTGAGAGGCGGGGCAGGGGGAGGGGGGGGAGAGAGGGGGAAGGGGGTGAGTGGGGGGGGGGGCGCGGGAGAGGGGAGTGGTGGGGGGGGGAGGGGTTGAGGGTGAGGGGGTGTGGTGGGAGGGAGCGGGAAGAGGGTGAGGGGGGGGCTGGAGGGCCACGAGACGAAGAACAACAGGAAAGAAAACAGATCGCGACGTGAACCATGCAAAACCACCAAAAACAACACAACACACCACGTACAACGGTGGTACGGTGAACACACCACTAATACACCACACACAACAACACGAGAACAAGAAAAGACAAAATAAAACGCGACTGAAACCAAAGATGACAGCCGAGGAAGATAACCAACAATGTTATATAACACAAAGAATCCAAAAACGAAGACACGAACAAGAAAACAAGAAAAACCAAGCAGACGCCATCACTGACGGGGAGCAACGATACACATCAAAATGAACTCAACACCACACACAAAAAGGTGTTACACTATAACCCCACCACAATATATACACCACACAAACACAAACACAACACACACACACACACCCACACCCAAAACCCAACAACACACCACCAACACAAACACCCAACACACCACAAAAACACTACAAACACAAAACACACACACACAACACACACACACACACAAACACAACACACACCTATAAAGTGAGACTATGACAATAATATACACACCACACACACCACCACAAACACCACACACCACACACACACACACCAAAAAAAAACAAAAACACACAAACACACACAACACACACAACACACACGTGTACTATACCAATCATATACCAAAACAACCACCACCACACACACACAACACACACACAAACGTGTATATACATATATATACACACACACACACAACACACAACACAAACGTGTATATACATATATATACAACACACACACACAAAAAGTGGTAATACACATATATATATACACACACACACACAAACGTGTATATATCATTATATACACACACACACACACAACACACACAACCGTGTAATATACATATATATACCACACACACACACAAAGTTGTATATTACATATATATACAACACACACACACCACCACACACACACAAAAAACGTGTGATATAAATAACCACACACACAACACACCACACCACACACACACCACAAAAAAACGTGTATACACACACACACAAACAAACGGTATACACACACACACAACAACTGTATACACACACACAAACACAACACACAATAATAATATATATACATATATATATACATAATATTACATAAACACACACACACAACACACACACACACACAACACACACACACACACACACACCACACACACAACACACACACAAACACACCACACACACACACACAATCACACAATCACAGCATAATCACACATACTCACCACCTTGCTGCCACCACTGCTCCGGGACACAACCCTTCTCCCCCCCCCCACGGGGGCAGCGCAACCCCCTGCATCTCCCGCACGGGCAGGGAGGCAGGCAAAGGGATAGGAGCAGAAATAAACACATCTCCCGCTCCCCCCTACCCACTGGCGGCACAAGCCCCCTCCATCTCGCGCAGAGCTGACAGCCACAGGATCGGGCAGAAGGGGCACACACAGCGGCAGATCGGGAGCGAGCACACGTCACGGGAGACTCATGAATATTCATGAGTCTTCCACTGACTGCCGGAGGGCAAATTATAAACAAATCCCAGCTTTAAAAATTTCGCCCGATCAATACATGAGGTAACGGATTGACCTGCAGCTATACAGTTTCTTTAGGTAAATGAGATTGCCCACATGAAACTATTGAAGTAAAAAAAAAAAAAATTAAAAAAAAAAAGACTGAACTGCAGCTTTAAAGGGACAAGCATCTTCTATGCAATGACTGTTGCGATCCATCTTGAGGTATTTTGGGACTTGTTCCTTGCATCTTCTACTCATTTTCATATTGTACTTTTTTTTTTTATTTGTTTTTTTATAACATATTTTTAAAGGTGCAGCCCCAAATCCATTTTTTGTTCTAATTTCTCTATTTTCTTATAGCATTCTATTTTTTACCGCTTTAAAAGATACATTCCAACTAGGAAATATGTCATGTATTGGAAGCGTAAGGTTAAATTAAATTGGGTAACGTTACAGGTTAGGGGGAAGTATACAAAGCAGGCAAGAATTAAGACTGATATACCCCTGAAGAAGTTCGAGGAGCCATATGAAACAGTAGGTAGACCAACGAGGCAGGCTTGTTAGAGAGGTCATCGTGAACGGCTGGACGTAGCACCTCCAGACACCAGCTAGGACGTCAGGCAGTACCCCCCACGTTAGGAGGAAATGACCCCACTAGACCAAAAAAAAAAAAAAAAGACTCAACTAGGCTTAAGGATCCTACTCCTACATTACATTTTATTCATTGAAATGTTGTGTGTGCAATTTTTATTTTACTTTGTATTAAGTGATGACATGTTATGCCATTGGAAGTGTTTTTCTTTCTTCATCTTAACAGACAACCAATTCAGGGATACAGGACCACTATTTGAGCAGCACTCTTCGATGGGCCACCAACCGGACTCCTAATAACCTACTAACCATACATATACCTACATTGGGCTCGTGGAATCACTAACGTACCAGATTTGTGTATATGGTTACCTATTTCTGAATGCCCAATATCCTAAGCTAGATCCCCTTTTAACACTGGTGCAATTTTTTCCATTTTAAAATAAGTATACACTTATCAATATAATATGCATAATCTGTCTTGTGCTCACTTTTATAACATTGTTTTTGGCTGCCTCCTTTTCTAGAATTAAAATTGTTTTTCAGAACATAGAGAACATATTCTACAGCCCAATGCAATGCGACAAAAAACCATAAAATAACCTTCACTGTTACGTAGGAAGATGAGTACTGAAGAAGGGCTCAAGACCTGATTGAGCCACCTGTGCTGAAGCAAGGATATCCTGAAAACCTGACCCAGGGGGGAGTCTTGAGGACTGCAGTTGAGAACCCTATCCTACCCCAAGAGCTTGCAAGGGAGAGGGGAACAATAAGGTAGCAACGGGACTTGCCGCAGTTCCCTTATTGTGCTGGACTCTAGGGATAGTGGCTGCATAGGTAGAACCCCAGCTCAGTTACCTCCCTTTGTTCAGATCCACAAAGGGTGCCAAGCTTTAGCACGCCTTAATGAATGAGAGTAAAGGCATGCTAAAGTTTAGCACCCTTTTGTGGACCTGGGCCTTCGGACTTGGGGAAATCCAGAGGCGCTGGATTCTACAACACTACCCAGAGCTGCATACCCAAACGCACTTCAAATTCCTTAGCTACCGGAATACATCCACAGGGAAAGGCCTGAGTGAGGGGACGGGGAGAGCAGTAACTACACAATGTTGGCAAAAATATATACATTTATTACACTGGAAAGGGACAATTTAAATTGGTTAAATAAAAAAACAACAATAAATGGAATATTCATAAACAATAAAAATATTCCCTTCAGTTATTACCATCTAATGGATGGTCTATATAGTCCCTGTAGGAGAATTGGGGGTGCACAATAAGTACAAAGGAGAATGAGGTGGTTGTGTTCTAGCAGCAGGACTCAAGTGCAGTATCAGAAACAGCAGCAAAGGGAGGAAAAGCCTACCACTAAAAAGCGTCTCAGGAACGAGGGGTCCCTTAGCTAAATAGTGTGATCCAGCTCTGGAGAACCCCACATTTAATTATTTAAATAAATCTGTAGGTTAAACAACAAAAGAGTGGGGACGGCAGGACTGTGCTTTTGATTGGGCTGGTGTTGGATTTATTGTAGGCGGCTTACCATTTTCTCAAAGCATTGGCGTTTAGAAGTACATACATGTGGCTAAACAGAATGAATGGTTAGGTGACGGAGGGTGCACTAAACTTTGTACCAGCTTCTCTACCTCATAAAGTTAGCTTCAGTGTTCAAGTTATACTAGAGGATCAACTTAGGCTTGAATGTCTACACAAAACAGAAAGGAATAAACGTAATGTACATCCTGCTTTTATTATGTGCGCTTATTAAAAAATAAAATGTTTCAATGAGAAAGGCTGTAGTGAGGCAGTCCGTAGATAATGTACACGTGTGCTGCAATTGTAAGGAATGAAGTGCATTTTTGCAGTTCTCTCTGACCCTGAAGGGTTTGTTCTTCCTTTAGAGGCTGTAGAGCTCAGCCTCTCAGGGGTGGAAAGATGGAGCAGTTTTAAATGTGGATTTCAGCTGCAGCTGTGGTCCTCCTCCTGATTCTTCAACAAGATTCCTGGGGATATCGATCTGTGAGCAATGCAAGGAACATTACAGGTTTTTATTTGGGCAAAGACAATGTCACATCAAATCTGTGTCAGCAGATATATAGATATATAAAAAGAAAATAAAGACACCGTGCACCGGAGGCGAGTGCTAATAAATGTATTGGATACACACAAAAAGCTACAGTAACTGCTGTATCCATATACAGCTCAACCCGTTATAACGCGATCCGCTACAACGCGAATCCGCTTATACGCGATGCAAGCGTGGCTCAATTTTTGTATATGATAATTTACAAACACGATTATTGGTATCTGAAATACTTTATTGTTCAATGCATACACTGTACATTATTTCTAACGCGATCTGCTTATAACGCGATGCGATTCTTGGACCCCAAGCACAGTGTTTATAAGGGGGTGGTTGAGCGTAGTATTAGCAACTCGCCTATGGTGAACGGTCTTCTTGTCTTTTCGGTTTTGAGACCCGGAAGAATCTCTCTGTGGGTGAGCGGGAGCGCCCAATCCAGACTCAGCTGCAGGAGGCAATTGTCACTATAGAACATTCCTATCCATTTCCCATTGAGGGAGCTGCTGTGCGATTGGGAGTTTTGTTGTGTGTCTATTCTTCTAATAAAAAAAACATTCTAAAATCCGAAAGTAGCAGAGCTGCTCTTTTCACCTGATCACATATTTACTGCAATTCTCTGCAGTATATTGATTAAATACACTTTTATGGTCTTACAATACAGCTGTGATTTTCTAAAAATAAAAATAAAAAAATATTACTTTCATAACTCAGCCTTCAAAAAAATCTGATTGCTGAAACTTGGAGTGCAGACAATGATTCCCTGAACCAGGAGCACAGTGAATATAAATTGCTTTCCTTTATATGAGAAACAAAAGGTCAAACAGAGAAACAGAAACGGTCACTGTATCCCAACAAGAAGCAATAGGACAAGGGTAACAGCACTCACCAAGATAAAGGAGCGTCTCTACTTAACAAATTAGAAAAACGGAGACAGACGTTTCAGGTCCTGCACCTGATGAAAGGATAATGTAGGGAACCTGTAAACGTTGCTCTTTGGGTTCTGCGACTACCCTTGTTCATTGTTCATATCAGCCCCAATCACTGCAACATTCTTTTGTCAGTTAATTCAAGACCCTAACAAAAGCTGTGTGTGTAATCTGGCGAGATGCTTTGCTGTGTGTGGTATACATTTGGAAACTATTAGATTATCGGAGAGCTTGCACCTTTATTAGTAATGCAAATGTAACTGTATTTCCAAATGCGAGTGCGTGTTTATAAACATCAGAATACAAGAATGCAATAATCATTCCCAGAAGTTGAAATCACACCTCAAAAAGGGTTATAACAACATCGAACACAACACACACACACCAAACACACCACACACACACACAGACACACCACACACAACACACACACACACACACACACACACACACACACACACACACACACACACACAACACCACACACAAAATAAGGCGACTCTTCCAACGCAGACAAAGACTGGAGAACCAAATATCCAGACAATAAAATAAAGGACTTTGTTTCTCCTTGTCTTCAGAACATTTAAAAAAAAAAAAAAAAAAAAAAAAAAGATACAACTGGAAAATAAAAGGGATGTAATTCTGGAAGCATATAAAAAAAAGAAATTGCTTTTAAAAAATATTTTAAATCATTGAGAAAAAAAAAAAAGAATAACATTTCAATGTCAGAGAGGCCTGTAAATTGTGACTACGTCATCACTTCTCAAAGATCACCTGGTTTGCGACATGCATGGAATAGATTGCTTATCCCGGCTATGAGAGTGGTGAATGAGATCACAAGACGGCGAGCAAAAGGAAGCATGGAATTCATCGAGTGCCAGTCCACACGATGTTCATGAATATCCTCAGGGCACCCAAGCGTTTAATCTATTGAATCTTAAAATTGTCTTAAAAAAAAAAAAGTTCAGCAAACAATTTTTTTTAACCCACAGTCAAACCAGATATGTCGAGAGAGAGAATTAGTAATGCTGGACTAGGAGAGTACTGATCTTTTCACTGAATACAACTATAAAACCAGCTTGAAAGTAATCTAAGAAGAATATCAACCTAAGTTGATCATATTCCTAGTGATTTAATTTCATTTTAAAGGCCTCTAAAGCCTGCACTAAGCTCCCACCACCAGGATTTATGCAGACTTCAAAGATAACTTATAGAGAAACATTCTTATCCTGAGTTCTCTCTAACAAGGCCTCGGTTCCCGCTGCGCTCGTTGGCGCGGGCGGGAATGTTCGCGAGTTCCCCACCAGCAGGGAATCCTCGCGAGCCGTCCCGGTCCCCACTGCTGGCAAGCTGACTACACGCTGTCGCGCGTCAGCCGTGGAGACACCAGAGAATGGTGTTTCTAGCTTTGACGCGTGACGTGTGTGGCTGTGAGGCCAATGGGGAGGGGAGGCTTCGGAGGAGGAGAGGCTTCGGGGAGCGGGGAGGAGTGTGGAGTGAAAGCAGGTGAGTGCCTTTCTCTGTGGTGTGTCTTGTGTGTGTGCGTGCCTGTCTGTGTGTGTATGTGTGTGGAGTGGCGTGAGTGCTGCCTCTGTCTGTGTGTGTGTGTGTGTGTGTGTGTGGTGTGTGTATGAGTGCGTGATGCCTGCCTGTGTGTGGCGCGCGTGTGTTGTGTATGAGTGCGTTGAGTGCCTGCCTGTGTGGTGGTGTGTGTATGTATGTATGAGTGCCTGCGTGTGTGTGTGTTAATACTTACCGAAGCTCCAGCTCCCGCCGAGTCGTGGAGGGAGGGGGGGGGAGAGTAGCGGGTCCCTCCGCTCAAGCCACGCCCCCCTCCCTGTCAAACCGCCCCACCCGCCCACCTCCCGCTCCGCTCCCGCTCCCTACAGACCGCTATACGCGGTCTGTGTATTCAGCGCACCGCTGTCAGCAGTGCGGGTGCGCTGACTCTGGAGCGGGGCCTTAGCCCAAGGCTTTTGACCAGGATTCACTAATCTCCAATATGGGTATTATAGGCTAAAGCAGTAAAATTCAGGGCATTATTGAAAACCTGCTCTCTGATGTGGATATGCCCGGAATTTTAACCAATCAGTAATGCCGGAATTAAGCAGCAGAATGTGTAGTTTTCAATGTTTTATTTCCAGCCAATCAGCTTTCAGAAAGCTGAGACAGGGCAGGGGTTCGTCTGATTGAAGAAAGCTCTGAGACAGGGCAGGGGATTGGTCAGGACGTATCAGCCACGGTGTGACTCCTCCCCATCCCGAGCTGACTGAGATTTTCTGAGCAGATTCGTTGAATGGGGGAGGGGGGGGGGGGGGGTGGGATGGGGGGAGGGGAAAAAGGGGGGGGGGGATTCTGCAAAGCAAAGAAGTAAGCGGCTGTCTGCAGTTCTTTGTGGCTGCAGTTTGTGTGTGTGGTGTCAGTGAGCAGTGTGTGTGTGCTGTTGTATATCTGTGTAGAGTGCTGTGGTGTGTAAAAACTCCAGTGGTGTGTGTCAGTGTCAGCAGCATGTGTGTGTAAGCGCAGTTTTGTGTGTGTGGTAGAGTGGTGTGTATCGAAGAGGTGCAGTGGTGTGTATGTTGTGTGTAGAGGTGTGTGTTGTGTATAGACGTGCTGTGTTGTGTGTGTGTGTGGGGTGTGTGTAGAGGTGCTGTTTTGTGCTGTGTTGTTTGTAGAGGTGGGGGGTGACAAAGTTTAGTAAGTGGCTGCATTTTTTATTGTGGCTGCAGTGTGGGTGGGTGTGTGTGTTGTGAGTTGTATTGGTGTGGTAGTGTTGTAGCGCGTTTGGTGTCTGTGTAGAGCTCCAGTGTGTGTGTGTGTAGAGTGCTGTGTGGGTGGTGTGTTAGATGCTGTGGGTGCTGTGTGTGAGCTGGGCTGTGTTGTGTGTCTAGAGCTCCAGTGTGTGTGTGTGTAGAGTGCTGTGTTGTGTGAGGTGGTGCTGGTGTGTGTAAGTGCTGTGGTGGTGCTGTTGGTGTAGTGTGTGTGGTTGTCACAGAGGCGGCAGTGTGTGATTAGATATCTGCAGTGTAAGCGTATAATAGAGGTGGTTTCATGATTTACCATTTTATTTTAATAAAAAATCTATTTAACTATACAAATGTCTATTATTTATGAAATAAGTCTACATTTAGCCTATAATAGTAATAATCCCCTCCAGAACAGGGCATTAACTGGCCAATAATGCCCTGGCTGGTTAAAGTCCTCGGCTTCGCCTCAGGCCTTCAACTCTTCCAGCCAGGGCAGTTATTGGCCAGTAATGCCCTGTTCTGAGGGATTATTACTTAATTATAAATCAGAAACTCGATCCCATCACTGCCATTGACTTGAATGGTAGTCAACTCTGGATGGAACTCAGAAACCCCTTATAAGCTAATGAACTCCTCCTTTGTGGTGTGACAAAGTAGGAGGGGTTTATCAGCCGTGCCAATTTCAGTTTTAGCCTCATTGTGTACAAATAACATTGTTTCTTGATTATATTCCTTCCACAGATTGTTCATTCTTGATGTACAAACCTGGTCAATGGCATAAAGATGCTTGGGGCATTCGTGAAATCATGCGTTAGTGGTTGGATTACTTGCACAAGTGTACGGCGACCATCTTCGAAAGAACGCGGAAACCTTACTTTTAATTATACACTACAATTTCGCAGATGACTGGCAAACGCCTTGAGGAGGTCAATGGAGAGTCCTTCTCCTTTAAAATGATTTTTAAGTTCTAATGACCAGAGGATTAAACGGTTTCCATTGCAATCACTCGACGCTCATAATTTCAGTGATCAGGACAAGGTAACCTATTCTGTTATTAGTACATTCACAAACAAAGAAAAAATCTAATAACCTGTAAGGATACAGGATGAACCACCCTCAAGTACTTGCGAGCCCTTACCCATCCCTGTCCATAGCTGGGATATCCCTGTAAAAGATTCTCTCTATGTACTGTATGTCTTAGCTGTTAATGAATACATGTTCTCATCTTCCCTGTAGCGACCACTCTGAGCTTCAACCACTCCATCGTTAGCTCCGCTCCCCAATAATGACCACAATGGGATTCCAGTTTCCCGCGCGTATGCAGTCTGGTTCAGTAGCTTTGGATCTTCTTGGACAGCATCTCTGCCTGCGAAGAAGCCCATAAGCATGAGAATATCACCTTATTTCAGACAATGCATACCTTTGTGAAAACATGGAAAAATCGATAGTCTCTATGGACATGCTGCTGCAAAACTGCACTAAACTAAACGAGAGGCGGACCCAACAAGAAAGAAAACAAAAAAACAACACACACCCACACACAACACACACACACACACACACACCACACACACACACACAACCACACACACACACCACACACACACACAAACACACACCCACACACACCACACACACAACACCCAACACTAGAGATGCAGATTTTTAGGAGATGCTTCTCACACATCTCATAGGTAGCGTCAGAAAAACATAAAAAGCGCAAGAACTCCCCGCAATCATAGAAAAAAAATATACATAGTGCAAATGTGCAAATAAAATGTGGCGATTGAAGAAATCTTTGAGTGCCCACTAACCATGGTAGTGAAATAAATCAGGTTTTTTCAGATCTGGAACTGTTTCGACTCATAAATAAAAGAGAAGGAGGTGGACATAGTATAATACAATATACACAGAGATAGAGATAGAAGCTCATTCAAATCAAGCTCCTAAGATAAACAGCCGTTTTGACCACTGGGTCGTGAAGTGAACGGTGGTCCCGATCATGCAACAGCCGGCTCCAGTCTCTCGTATGAGTCGCACTTACGGGTCCCCAGTGTATGACGCAACATCAGCGGAGGGGACCTCTGATGCCGGCTTCCACGTTGTGTTGTGTGTAGAAGATGCGTTCTCCCAGCCCATGGCTCAAGCTTCAGATTCCCCGGTTCTGAGCGTCGTTCAGCTGGATGTTGAAGCGAATGATACTCAAAAAGGTTGTAGAAGTGCAGGGGGTGGCAGCAGAATGTGAAGACAGGACTACCTATGCGGCGTTTCACTCAACGATGTGAGCTTCTCAGGAGTGGCTCGGTTCCAGTGATACTAGGTTCATCTGACCTACCAGATTGAATCTGAAAACGCACCCGATTTATTTCACTATCATGTGAGTGGGCACTCAAAGATTTCATCAATCACCACATTGAATTTGCATATGTAGATTTGTTTCTTTTTTTTTTGATTGCAGGGGTTCTTGCGCTTTGAAGTTTTGTGAAACAGGAGTTTAACATTCTATAGATCTATGAATATATGGCTTTGTATCACCACTAGCATTGGTTGCCCTCTATTATTGAGTAGGAGCAATGAAAATCCACTCACCTTAATTCCCGAGTCCCAGAGTGGTGGAATAAGTTTCAGCCGGCTCTTCCTAAAATGCTCTTCTGAGGCTGCCCTCAAGGGACATGATCATCCGGGTTCGTATCTTCTCCTTGGAAGCCTAAACCAAGGAGACCACACAATGTTTAGTTGGCCAAAGATGGTAAAAGCCATTCAAGCAGCTTGAGGGTGGCTTACAGAAACATGGGAAAGAACAATAGAGGCACTCCTATGGTCTTGCAAGTAATACATTTATTGCCCAAGATCCTGTGTCATAATTATGTCCTTGGAAGACCAGTAGCTAGAGTGTCCTTTTTCTATTCCTATGACACCGGTGATGCCGCATCGAGCTGTGCACCCGTGGCGTTTGTAAACCTGGTACCGCGAGTGCATCTTTTACTTGGATACTTAACAGAAGCAGTAATCCTAAGGCCATGACCCTCGTCAATTGCGTTCCAATTATGCGTTGGTTCAGGCGAGGAGATACTGTCAAGTGAGAGGGGATTTGGCCCGGGATTTAAAGGGTTACCACCCATTTGGCACCTCTCCTCTCACCTGGGAAGCAAGGGGTAAATGGACTGGGTCCAGTCCAGTAAGTGTTTTTGCCTGTTCAGCTCAACTGTTTATTCCCCTTGTATACAATGTATTGTTCTGTGCCATGTCTGCACCACCACACAAGGGTCTTAAGGGTTAGGAGCTGCAGTTAAGGAAAATACAAATATGTGGTGTCTCTTGCAAAAATCTGGGCTCAACAGGTTATTGAAGTTGGGTGTGAAAAGTACAGAGGGGTGGTTGGTGTGTTATGTTAACACACTCTTGCTGGTTGAGACAGCTGCCCAATGTCTGGGCTGTGGTGTGAAATCTGACCCTGTACAAATGTTCTCCTACACATGAGTCCCGTCTTCAAAGGATTTATTGACCAGGGTTATGGGGGCAGGGGGCGGTTACCCAAGGAGAGATCAGAATGAGTGACCTATTTAAATATAAGAAGACCATGAGATGTCCTCGGCTGAACGTGATAAAAAGTTACATTGTTTAACCGTGGGACCGAGCCGCAAAATATGATTACAAACACATGAGTCAGCAGGTCACTAGAGAAGTATTTAATATCTCTTATTTTAGTATTACCACGAGTATATTGTCTTATTGGGAGAGCTATGCGTGCCGGAATGTATTAAATGTCTCTCGCGATGCCAGTCAAGATTACTGACTGAAGCCTATGAAGTTATTATGATCGAGCAAAGAGTTTTCAGTTTTAAACTCCTTGGGTGGGAGGAGTTTTACTCTGAGGAAACTGTCACTCTCAACTGATTATTTGAGAGGGGCTGGGTGTTAGGTTGTGTTCATGGAAATAATGGTCTAAGAACAGGCTCAGCCTATGCTATTGTCTTTCGTGTCTTGGTGTTGAAAAGATTGCTGGATGAAACTGCACCAGTCCGAATTTGCACTGGCGTTTAGATATCATATCTAGTGAGTGGCATATTGTCTGTTAAGTTGTTATCTTGTTGTTAACTTTTTCAAGGATAATAATTTATTTAATATCTAAGCCTCGTCGAGTTCAACCAGTAGAATTTTTGGTGTATGATTAATAGCTGAAAGTTACCGTAAATGATACCTCCAGGCAACATAAGAGTTTTTCATAGACAAAATTATGGTACAAAGCTTCAAATCCTGTACAGGCACTTCTCACGTCCAGCCCGTACACACTAGCAGAAGAGTCTGTGAGGTTTGAAAGCTCTGAAAACTTATGAATTGAGTGCTTCCACAATTAATCAGTTTCTATTTCATAAATTTTTTTTGGTGTTTACTTTTCCAAATATTAAAACTCTGAATGACATAGGTGTAAAAAAAAAAAACAAAAAAACCCACATGCTGTACGCTTGTATTATTGAGCCAATGTAAACGTTAAACCATGTAAAAATTCAAATAACACCAATATCAGCTTTCATTATAAATATTTTTACCCTTCCAGTGAATGTCTCGTACCTCTGCGTTTTCTGCTATGATGGAAAATATCCTCTCGATTCCAATACTGACCCCCACCAACAGGGCACCTTCTTGCCTGGAATCAAACATTCCCACCAGTCCATCATAACGTCCGCCTCCGGCCACGCTGCCGACACTGACAAACTCCTCTATATGATCATTCTGCTGCTGTAGAGTTCGCCCTGATTCTGGAGCAGGACAAACTTCATAAATCAATCCCAGTGTAATAGTCCAACCGCGGGCCAGGCTCAGGTCAAAGGAGATCTATCAGGAGAGATCATCTGTTTACATGGAAAACCAACTAAGACACCCATTCAAAAACAACCTTCAATGGTATCACAGGTTGACATTTTAAGTGAGATGTGCCAAATCAGGCACTACCCAGAAGAATACAAATTTGACTTGAATTGGGAGTTTCCATACGGTATGGCTCTTAACTCACTCCCTTGTCTGTACACAAATAGTTGAAGTATTGGTACAGTAGTTCATGTCACTCAGTCCATACCATGGCCAGCTTATTCTCTGAAAGTTACCATCCTTCATAGCTGCTCAATAAAGCCAATCCACTACACTGGTCAATGAGAGAACATGCAATGGCATCAGCCCAAATAGCAAATTATATGAAGTGCACATAAAATGCGGTCTTTACAAGACCTGCTACTATGGTCTATCTCATTGATCATGCATCTCGGTAACATTAATATTGTTGTTTGTTTTTACATCTGTATCGAGATCACTCACAGCAACAAATAGTAAGGCGTTACAGTTAAAATGTGGAACTCATTCCCACGGAGAATGTCGATGGCCGAGTACCAACGATATCTTCAAAAAGGGTGGAATCTTTATGAAGGAAAAGGAGATCCCAAAAGTAAACATGGGAAGGATGTTCATTCGCGAGAATGACTGATTGCCATTACTGGAGTGAGGAAGGACATTTCCCCCACTTATGAGAAGCAGTCGGTGATATTTCACTGGGGTTGTTGCTTTCCTTGATCAAGTATACTGTAAATACAATATAGTGATAAGTATCTTCGTGATAAATTATACCATAGGCTTGAACTCGATGGACGTGTGTTTTTGGTACTTAGTTATATGCTTTTTTATGTAACTCATAATATGAAATAGCTGTACATGGAATGAACACCTCTCCCAACCAGATTTCCAGGGGTCATGTATTGGGTTGCAAAAGAGCGAGGTAGACATATGTTATCTAGAAAACCATATAAGCATATGTATGCGAAAACCATATAATCAGCGACCCAGTCCTTCATTCGACAGCAGGGGATTCTGCGGGGTGGTAATGAAAGAGCGCACTAACTTTTTGCTTCTACTCCCCTTGATGTAAAACCCTTTCGTTTTTCTTCTATCATAGAATAGTGACCTTTGCTTGCCCACGATCAGGCCCTGTTACTAACAGTTCTTTCTTGCATATCAGCTCGTCTGTAACTGGTGACACACTTATAGCCCATTCACCCATTCACGAGCGGCAGGTGTCTTCGCAGATAGGAACATGTCTTTTACGGGCAAAAACGGCCCAATAGTAGATATGGGCTGCCTCTATATTGCCACTTCAGTGGTTTCTCTAATAAGAATTGAAGGTAATTAAAAACACAGTGCGAAGTATTAGTTAATAATACTGTGTTGCTTCTCATGTTATTTAAGGTGGTAGAATCGAGCATTTCTCTCAGCATGGATTTGATACTTTTGCTATCCTGCCAAATACTTACTGGCCAATTTGAAGTTTTAGTTATCTGCATCTATATTTAACATAGTGTCCTAATGTGGTTGGGATTCGTATTTCACCAGGTGCCACCCCATACAATTTAAATTAGCTTCCTACAGTTAAAATATTTTGCCGAGTTTCAAGAAACCAATTATTCGGGTCTTGCAAGTATGCAAAAGCAGGTAGGCCCGTGGGATAACATCAGCAAAAACTCGTGAAAATTAATGATATGTAATTTAGTTACTCATATTTAATTTATATCAGCACCTTTCAGTGATGTTCCCCATGGGTTCATACCGTTAATTGATGTAGCACAATTGGTCTACAGTTTTCGGTTGCAAGTCCTTCTCTCAATCATTTCATTCCGGATGTTTGTCCCAAGGAAGCTAGGTAAACACAATAATTGAATTCCTAATTTGGTCTCTATGAGCCTTCTAAAAAACTTTTTAAAAATCTCTAGCATGCCAGAGATGTAAGGTCGCTGGCAAAAATAAACACAGGCTAAGGTGTTTTTTAAAGCAGCCAATCCCACCCAAACACAATAGATGAACACCTAATTATCGGGGACATTGTGCTTTTCAAGGTTGAAGGCTTTCCCGCCAACTCAGATTCTAATAACATGCATTCTGCCCGTAAGCCACCCCGGACTCTTGGTTTAAAGGACAATCTCTGAAACAACACAACACCTGCCTTACCACAAGAACCACCCAAATTAGAGAATATTCATATCTCCGGGTCCCCAGCTTAAAATGACCAACATTGCCCGTGAGCAATCAGTTTCCTGAAACCTTATGAAGCACGTCACTGCCCAGACTAACTATGGACAGTACGTTGCCCAAAAACCCTTGGAGGAGGGGCCCACATTTGGAGGATTCCTTCCACAGTCCCGCTCCCTCCATCAACAAACCAGAGGTAGTCGCTTCTTATAAGTTGTCCTTATATCTTTAACATCTAACATGGTTCATTTTCATTTTGTTTTACCATTTACAGTGCGTAATGTTTACCCTCTCAAACAACGCTATATGTGGTCTAAATGTAAAATACAGTCTATATCTGAAAATATAAAAGTAAGTACAAATCTGTTACAACACTTTGGCAATATGTGCATACGTTAAACATTTACCTATCGCCCTTATTATGTCTGATTAATCAATGTGCTCTTGACCGAGGCGCACACATACACACACAAACATGCGCACACGCACACGCACATATACACGCACACAAACATGCGCACACGCACATACATGCGCACACGCACACATATACACTGTGTGTGCGCATGTTTATGTGCGTATATATTTATAGTATTGCTTGACCTAAGAGGAAAACTCTTGAAAGCTTGTCCCATGACACAAATTGTTGGTCCAAATAAAAAAAAGGTATTAATAAGGTATTAATAAATACTGAAGAACTATATATATATATATATATATATATATTTTATTTATATATACTGTATGTATATATGTATATATACTGTATGTATATATAGCGAAGGTCAGCAGCCGGCGGCGGAGGGAGAGAAGGACGGCATCCTGCAGCGAAGCTCGGCAGCGGCAGAGGACAGCAGTGGTGGCTGAGGGAGAAGAGGACCACGCACACACAAAAATCTACTCGCCCCAGTCCCACCTTTTAAAAAAAGAAATGGAATAAATTCCTAGTAAGAACTAATAACATTTGTTTTTGACATAACCGTTTATTTATTGTATTACATTTATACTTTACTTCAACTAGTCCTTGTTACTGTACATAGTTCCTTACTAATCTAGTAAAAAAAGCCAGATATAAGTGAATGAGGGAGAGGGTGGGTGGGTGATGGTGAGGGTGGGTGACGGAGAGGGTGGGTGACTGGGTGGTTGGTAGAGGTTGAGTGGGTGGGTGGGAGAGGGTGAGTGGGTGAGTGGGTGGGTGGGCGGGAGAGGGTGAGTGGGTGGGTGGGCGGGAGAGGGTGAGTGGGTGGGTGGGCGGGAGAGGGTGAGTGGGTGGGCGGGAGAGGGTGGGTGACTGGGTACTTGTGGTGACACACTAATACACACACACACAAACGTGTATATACATATATATACACACACACACACAAACGTGTATATACATATATATACACACACACACACAAACGTGTATATACATATATATACACACACACACACACACACACACACACACACACACACACACACCACCCACACACACACCATCACACAACACACACACACACCACACACACCACATCAACTTGTATATACCATACTACACACACACACACACACACACACACACACACACACACTACACACACACACACACACACACACACCGCCCACACAGCGACACAACGTGTATATACATATATATACACACACACACACACACACACACACACACAAACGTGTATATACATATATATACACACACACACACACACACACACACAAACGTGTATATACATATATATACACACACACACACACAAACGTGTATATACATATATATATACACACACACACACAAACGTGTATATACATATATATACACACACACACACACACACACAAACGTGTATATACATATATATACACACACACACACAACGTTATATAATATATATACACCCACACACACACACACCACACACAAACAACGTGTATTATATACATATATATACACACACCACACCACAACCCCCCACCACACACACCACAAACAAACGTGTATACCACACACACAAACAAACGTGTATAACACACACACACAACAAACGTGTATACACACCACAACACACAACACACAATTATATTATACATATATATCACATACTATATATACATATATATACTACACAACACACACACACACACACACACACACACACACACACACACACACACACACACCACACACACACCACACACACACACACACAAACAACGACACCCACAATCACACAATCACAGATATAAAAACACATACTCACCACCTTGCTGCCACCACTGCTCCGGGACACAACCCCTTCTCCCCCCCCCCCCACGGGGGCAGCGCAACCCCCCTGCATCTCCCGCACGGGCAGGGAGGCAGGCAAAGGGATCGGAGCAGAAATTAAACACATCTCCCGCTCCCCCCTACCCACTGGCGGCACAAGCCCCCTCCATCTCGCGCAGGCTGACAGCCACAGGGATCGGGGCAGAAGGGGGCACCACACAGCGGCAGATCGGGAGCGAGCACACGTCACTGGGAGACTCATGAATATTCATGAGTCTTCCACTGACTGCCGGAGGCAAATTATAAACAAATCCCAGCTTTAAAAATTTCGCCGATCAATACATGGAGTACGGATTGACCTGCAGCTATACAGTTCTTTAGGTAAATAGAGATTGCCCACATGAAACTATTGAAGTAAAAAAAAAAAAAAAATTAAAAAAAAAAAGACTGAACTGCAGCTTTAAAAGGGACAAGCATCTTCCTATGCAATGACTGTTGCGACTCCATCTTGAGGTATTTTGGGACTTGTTCCCTTGCATCTTCTACTCATTTTCATATTGTACTTTTTTTTTTTAATTTGTTTTTTTATAACATATTTTTAAAGGTGCAGCCCAAATCCATTTTTTGTTCTAATTTCTCTATTTTCTTATAGCATTCTATTTTTACCGCTTTTAAAAGATACATTCCAACTTAGGAAATATGTCATGTATTGGAAGCTGTAATGGGTTAAATTAAATTGGGTAACGTTAACAGGGTTAAGGGGGAAGTTACACAAAGCAGGCAGAAATTAAGAACTGATTATACCCCTGAAGAAGTTCGAGGAGCCATATGAAACACGTAGGGTTAGACCAACTGAGGCAGGCTTGTTAGAGAGGTCATCGTGAAGGCTGCGACGCTAGCACCTCCAGACACCAGCTAGGACGTCAGGCAGTACCCCCCACGGTAGGAGGAAATGACCCCACTAGACCAAAAAAAAAAAAAAAAGACTCAACTAGGCTTAAGGACCTTTACTCCTTACATTACATTTTTATTCATTGAAATTGTGTGTGCAATTTTTTATTTACTTTGTATTAAGTGATGACATGTTATGCCATTGGAAGTGTTTTTGCGTTCATCTTTAACAGACAACCAATTCAAGGGACTACAGGACCACTATTTGAGCAGCAACTCTTCGATGGGCACCAAACCGGACTCCTAATACCTACTAACCATACATATACCGTACATTGGGCTCGTGGCATCACTAACGTACCAGATTTGTGTATATGGTTACCTATTTCTGAATGCCCAATATCCTAAGCTAGATTCCCCTTTTTAACACTGGTGCAATTTTTTTCCTATTTTAAAAATAAATGTATACAACTTATCAATATAATATGCATAATCTTTCTTGTGCTCCATTTTATAACATTGTTTTTGGCCTGCTCCTTTTCTAGAATTAAAATTGTTTTTCAGAACTAGAGAACATATTCTACAGCCCAATGCAATGCGACATAAAACCATAAAATAACCTTCACTGGTACAGTAGGTAAGATGAGTACTGAAGAAGGGCTCAAGACCTGATTGAGCCACCTGTGCTGAAGCAAGGATATCCTGAAAACCTGACCCAGTTGGGGGGAGTCTTGAGGACTGCAGTTGAGAACCCTATCCTACTCCCAAGAGCTTGCAAGGGAGAGTGGAACAATAAGGTAGCACCCAGGGACTTGCCGCAGTTCCCTTTATTGTGCTGGACTCTAGGGATAGTGGCTGCATAGGTAGAACCCCAGCTCAGTTACCTCCCTTTGGTTCAGATCCACAAAAGGGTGCCAAGCTTTAGCACGCCTTTAATGAATGAGAGTAAAGGCATGCTAAAGTTTAGCACCCTTTTGTGGACCTGGGCCTTCGGACTTGGGGAAATCCAGAGGCGCTGGATTCTACAACACTACCCAGAGCTGCATACCCAAACGCACTTCAAATTCCTTAGCTACCGGAATACATCCACAGGGAAAGGCCTGAGGATGAGGGGACAGAGCAGTAACTACACCAATGTTGGCAAAAAATATATACATTTATTACACTGGAAAGGGACACTTAAATTTGGTTAAATAAAAAAACAACAATAAATGGAATATTCATAAACAAATAAAAATATTCCCTTCAGTTTATTACCATCTAATGGATGGTCTATATAGTCCCTGTAGGAGAATTGGGGGTGCTACAATAAGGTACAAAGGGAGAATGAGGTTGGTGTGTTTCTAGCAGCAGGACTCAAGTGCAGTATCAGAAACAGCAGCAAAGGGGAGGAAAACGCCTACCACTAAAAGCGTCTCAGGAACGAGGGGTCCCCTTAGCTAAAAATAGTGTGATCCAGCTCTGGAGAACCCCAGCATTTAATTATTTAAATAAATCTGTAGGTTAAACAACAAAAGAGTGGGGACGGCAGGACTGTGCTTTTGATTGGGCTGGTTGGATTTATTGTAGGCGGCTATACCATTTTCTCAAGAGCATTGGCGTTTCAGAAGTACATACATGTGGCTAAACAGAAATGAATGGTTAGGTGACCGGAGGGTGCACTAAACTTTGTACCAGCTTCTCTACCCTGCATAAAGTTAGCTTCAGTGTTCAAGTTATACTTAGAGGATCAAACTTAGGCTTGAATGTCTAACACAAAACAGAAAGGAATAAACGTAATGTTACATCCTGCTTTTATTATGTGCGCTTATTAAAAAATAAAATGTTTCAATGAGAAAGGCTGTACTGTGAGGCAGTCCGTAGATAATGTACACGTGTGCTGCAATTGTAAGGAAATGAAGTGCATTTTTGCAGTTCTCTCTGACCCTGAAGTGGTTGTTCTTCCTTTAGAGGCTGTAGCTCTAGGCTCTCTCAGGGTGAAGTGGAGCAGTTTTAAATGTGGATGTTCAGCTGTCAGCTGTGGTCCTCCTCCTGATCTCTTCAACAAGATTTTCCCTGGGGATATCGACCTGTGAGCAATGCAAGGAACATTACAGGTTTTATTTGGGCAAAGACAATGTCACATCAAATCTGTGTCAGCAGATATATAGATATATAAAAGAAAATAAAGACACCGTGCACCGGAGGCGAGTTGCTAATAAATGTATTGGATACACACAAAAAGCATCAGTAACTTGCGTGTATCCAATATACAGCTCAACCCGTTATAACGCGATCCGCTACAACGCGAATCCGCTTATAACGCGATGCAAGCGTGGCTCCCAATTTTTGTATTTATGAATACTTTACAACACGATTATTGGTATCTGAAATACTTTATTGTTCAATGCATACACTTGTACATTATTTCTAACGCGATCTGCTTATAACGCGATGCGATTCTTTGGACCCCAAGCACAGTGTTATAAGGGGGTTGAGCTGTAGTTATTAGCAACTCGCCTATGGTGAACGGTCTTCTTGTCTTTTCGGTTTTGAGACCCGGAAGAATCTCTCTGTGGGTGAGCGGAGCGCCCACTCCAGACATCAGCTGCAAGGAGGCAATTGTCACTATAGAACATTCCTATCCATTCCCATTGAGGGAGAGGCTGTGCGATTGGGAGTTTTAGTTGTGTGTCTATTCTTCTAATAAAAAAAAACATTCTAAAATCCAGAAAGTAGCAGAGCTGCTCTTTTCACCTTGATCACACTATTTACTGCAATTCTCTGCAGTATATTGATATAAATACACATTTTATGGTCTTAAATACAGCTGTGATTTTCTAAAAAATAAATAAAAAAATATATACTTTCATAACTCAGCCTTCAAAAAAAATCTGATTGCTGAAACTTGGAGTGCAGACAATGATTCCCTGAACCAGGAGCACCAGTGAATATAAATTGCTTTTCCTTTATATGAGAAACAAAAGGTCAAACAAGGAAGAAACGGTCACTGTATCCCACACAAGAAGCCCAATAGGACAAGGGTAACAGCACTCACCAAGATAAAGGAGCGCTCTACTTAACAAATTAGAAACAACGGAGACAGACGTTTCAGGTCCTGCACCTGATGAAAGGTACATGTAGGGAACCTGAAACGTTGCTCTTTTGGGTTCTGCGACTACCCTTGTTCTATTGTTCATATCAGCCCCAATCACTGCAACATTCTTTTGTCAGTTAATTCAAGACCCTAACAAAAGCTGTGTGTGTAAATCTGGCGAGAATGCTTCTGCTGTGTGGTATACATTTGGAAAACTATTAAGATTATCGGAGAGCTTTGCACCTTTATTAGTAATGCAAATGTATACTGTATTTCCAAATGCGAGTGCGTGTTTATTAAACATCAGAATACAAGAATGCAATAATCATTCCCAGAAGTTGAAATCACACCTCAAAAAGGGTTATAACAAACATCGAACACACACACACACACACACACACACACACACACACACACACACACACACACACACACACACACACACACACACACACACACACACACACACACACACACACACACACACACAAAATAAGCGACTCTTCCAACGCAGACAAAGACTGGAGAACCAAATATCCAGACAATAAAATAAAAGGACTTTGTTTCTCCTTTGTCTTCAGAACATTTAAAAAAAAAAAAAAAAAAAAAAAAGATACAACTGGAAAAGTAAAAGGGATGTAAATTCTGGAAGCTATAAAAAAAAGAAATTGCTTTTAAAAAAATATTTTAAATCATTTGAGAAAAAAAAAAAAAAGAAGTTAACATTTCAATGTCAGAGAGGCCTGTAAATTGTGACTACGTCATCACTTCTCAAAGATCACATGGTTGCGACATGCATGGAATAGATTGCTTTCATCCCGGCTATGGAGTGGTGAATGAGATCTACAAGACGGCGAGCAAAAGGAAGCATGGAATTCACTCGAGTGCCAGTCCACACGATGTTCAATGAATATCCTCAGGGCACCCAAGCGTTTAATCTATTGAATCTTAAAATTAGTCTTAAAAAAAAATAAAGTTCAGCAAACAATTTTTTTTAACCACAGTCAAACCAGATATGTCGAAGAGAGAGAATTAGTAATGCTGGACTAGGAGAGTACTGCATCTTTTCACTTGAATACAACTATAAAACCAGCTTGAAAGTAATCTAAAGAAGAATATCAACCTAATGTTTATCATATTCCTAGTTGATTTAATTTCATTTTAAAGGCCTAAAGCCTGCACTAAGCTCCAACCCACCAGGATTTATGCAGACTTCAAAGATACTTATTAGAGAAACATTCTTATCCTGAGCTTCTCTCTAACAAGGCCTCGGTCCCGCTGCGCTCGTTGGCGCGGGCGGCAATGTCGCGAGTTCCCCACCAGCAGGGGAATCCTCGCGAGCCGGTCCCGGTCCCCACTGGCGGCACAGCTGACTACACGCTGTCGCGCGTCAGCCGCTGGAGACACCAGAGAATGGTGTTTTCTAGCTTTGACGCGTGACGTGTGTGGCTGTGAGCCAATGGGGAGGGGAGGCTTCGGGAGGAGGAGAGGCTTCGGGGAGCGGGGAGGAGTGTGGAGTGAAAGCAGGTGAGTGCCTTTCTCTGTGTGTGTGTCTGTGTGTGTGCGTGCCTGTCTGTGTGTGTATGTGTGTGCCCGAGTGCGTGAGTGCCTGCCTCTGTCTGTGTGTGTGTGTGTGTGTGTGTGTGTGTGTGTATGAGTGCGTGAGTGCCTGCCTGTGTGTGCGCGCGTGTGTGTGTATGAGTGCGTGAGTGCCTGCCTGTGTGTGTGTGTGTGTGTATGTATGTATGAGTGCCTGCGTGTGTGTGTGTTTAATACTTACCGAAGCTCCAGCTCCCGCCCGAGTCCGTGGAGGGAGGGGGGGGGGAGAGTAGCGGGTCCCTCCGCTCAAGCCACGCCCCCCCTCCCTGTCAAACCGCCCACCACCCGCCCACCTCCCGCTCCGGCTCCCGCTCCCTACAGACCGCATATCGCGGTCTGTGTATCTCAGCGCACCGCCTGTCAGCAGTGCGGGTGCGCTGACTCTGGGAGCGGGGCCTTAGCCCAAGGCTCTTTGACCAGGATTCACTAATCTCCAATAATGGGTATTATAGGCTAAAGCAGTAAAATTCAGGGCATTATTGAAAACCCTGCTCTCTGATTGGATAATGCCCGGAATTTTAACCAATCAGTAATGCCCGGAATTTAAGCAGCAGAATGTGTAGTTTTCAATGTGTTTATTTCCAGCCAATCAGCTTTCAGAACAGCTGAGACAGGGCAGGGGATTCGTCTGATTGAAGTAACAGCTCTGAGACAGGGCAGGGGATTGGTCAGGACGTATCAGCCACGGGTTGACTCCTCCCCATCCCGAGCTGACTGAGATTTTCTGAGCAGATTCAGTTGAATTGGGGAGGGGGGGGGGGGGGGTGGGATGGGGGGAGGGGAAAAAAAAAAGGGGGGGGGGGATTCTGCAAAGCAAAGAAGTAAGCGGCTGTCTGCAGTTTCTTTGTGGCTGCAGTTTGTGTGTGTGTGTGTCAGTAGCAGTGTGTGTGTGCTGTTGTATATCTGTGTAGAGGTGCTGTGTGTGTAAAAAACTCCAGTGTGTGTGTGTCAGTGTCAGCAGCATGTGTGTGTAAGCAGCAGTTTGTGTGTGTGTGTAGAGGTGCTGTGTATAGAGGTGCAGTGTTGTGTGTATGTTGTGTGTAGAGGTGCTGTGTTGTGTATAGACGTGCAGTGTTGTGTGTGTGTGTGGGGTGTGTGTAGAGGTGCTGTTTTGTGCTGTGTTGTGTGTAGAGGTGGGGGGGTGCAAAGTTTAGTAAGTGGCTGCATTTTTTATTGTGGCTGCAGTGTGTGTGTGTGTGTGTGAGTTGTATTGTGCTGTTGTATGTGTAGCAGCAGTTTGTGTGCGTGTGTAGAGCTCCAGTGTGTGTGTGTGTAGAGCTGCTGTGTTGTGTGTGTAGAGCTGCTGTGTTGTGTGTGTGTAGAGCTGGTGCTGTGTTGTGTGTCTAGAGCTCCAGTGTGTGTGTGTGTAGAGCTGCTGTGTGTGTAGAGGTGCTGTGGTGTGTAGAGGTGCTGTGGTGTGCTGTTGTGTGTATGTGTGTGTGTGTGTACACAGAGGGGCGGCAGTGTGTGATATAGATATCTGCAGTGTAAGCGTATATAGAGGTGGTTTCATGTATTTACCATTTTATTTTAATAAAAAAATCTATTTAACTATACAAAAGTGTCTATTTTTATGAAATAAGTCTACATTTAGCCTATAATAGTAATAATCCCCTCAGAACAGGCATTACTTGGCCAATAATGCCCTGGCTGGGTTAAAGTCCCTCGGCTTCGCCTCAGGCCTTCAACTCTTCCAGCCAGGGCATTATTGGCCAGTAATGCCCTGTTCTGAGGGGATTATTACTTAATTATAAATCAGAACTCGATCCCACATTCACTGCCATTGACTTGAATGGTAGTCAACTCTGGATGGAACTCAGAAACCCCTTATTTAAGCTTAATGAATCTCCTCCTTTGATGTGACAAAGTAGGAGGGGTTTATCAGCCGTGCCAATTTCAGTTTTAGCCTCATTGTGTACAAATAACATTGTTTCTTGATTATGATATTTCCTTCCACAGATTGTTCATTCTCTGATGTACAAACCTGGTCAATGGCATAAAGATGCTTGGTGGCATTCGTGAAATCATGCGTTAGTGGTTGGATTACTTGCACAAAGTTGTACGGCGACCATCTTCGAAGAACGCGGAAACCTTACTTTTTAATAATACAGTACAATGTTCGCAGATGACTGGGCAAACGCCTTGAGGAGGTCAATGGAGAGTCCTTCTCCTTTAAAATGATTTATTTAATGTCTCTAATAGACCAGAGGATTAAACGGTTTCCTTATTGCAAATCACTCGACGCTCAAATTTCATGATCAGGACAAGGTAACCTATTCCTGTTTATTAGTACATTCACAAACAAAAGAAAAAATCTAATAAACCTGTTCAGGCATACAGGATGACCACCCTCAGAGTACTTGCGAGCCCTTACCCATCCCTGTCCCATAGCTGGGATATCCCTGTAAAAGATTCTTCTATGTACTGTATGTCTTAGCTGTTAATGAATACATGTTCTCACCTCTTCCCTTGTAGCGACCACTCTGAGCTTCACCACTCCATCGTTCAGCTCCTGCTCCCCAATAATGACCACAATTGGGATTCCAGTTTCCTCGCAGTAATGCAGCTGGTTCAGTAGCTTTGGATTCTTCTTGTACAGCATCTCTGCCTGCGAAGAAGCCCATACAGCAATGAGAATATCACCTTATTTTCAAGACATATGCATACATTTTGAAAACATGGAAAAATCGATAGTATCTCTATTGTGACATGCTGCTGCAAAACTGCACTAAACTAAACTATATGTTCAGTACTCCAACAGAAGAAAAAAAAAAAAACACACACAACAAAAAACACACACACACCACACCACACACACACACACACACACACACACACACAACCTCACACACACACACACACACACATCCACTATATATTCATCTTATTTTAGGAGATGCTTCTCAACATCTCATAGGTAGGCGTCAGAAAACATAAAAAGCGCAAGAACTCCCCGCAATCATAGAAAAAAAATATACATAGTGCAAATGTGCAAAATACAAATGTGGCGATTGAAGAAATCTTTGAGTGCCCACTAACATGGTAGTGAAATAAATCAGGTGTTTTCAGATTCTGGAACTGTTCGACTCATAAGATAAAAGAAGAAGGAGGTGGACATAGTATAATACAGATATATACACAGAGATAGAGATAGAGCTCATTCAACTCACATGCTCCTAAGATATAAACAGCCGTTTTGACCACTGGGTCTGAAGTGAACGGTGTCCCGATCATGCACACAGCCGGCTCCAGTCTCTCGTAGTGAGTCGCACTTACGGGGTCCCCAGTGTATGACGCACACGTCAGCTGGAGGGGACCTCTGATGCCGGCTTCCACGGTGTAGAAGATGCGTTCTCCCAGCCCATGGCTCACGCTTCAGGATTCCCCGGTCTGACGCGTCGTTCAGCTGGATGTTGAAGCGAATACCTCAAAAAGGTGTAGAAGGTGCAGGGGGTGGCAGCACATGTGAAGACAGGGACTACCCTATGCGGCGTTTCACTCAACGATGTGAGCTTCCTCAGGAGTGGCTCAGAGTTCCAGTGATACTAAGTTCATCTAGACCTACACCAGATTGAATCTGAAAACGCCCGATTTATTTCACTATCATGTGAGTGGGCACTCAAAGATTTCATCAATCACCACATTTGAATTTTGCACTATGTAGATTTGTTTCTTTTTTTTTTTGATTGCAGGGAGTTCTTGCGCTTTGAAGTTTTGTGAAACAAGGAGTTTAACATTCTATAGATCTATGAATATATTGCTTTTGTATTCCACTAGCATTTGGTTGCCCTATATTCATTGAGTAGTAGCTAATGAAAATCCACTCACCTTAATTCCCGAGTCCCAGAGTGTGGAAATAAGTTTCAGCCGCTCTTCTAAAAGCATCTTCTGAGCTGCTGCCACAAGGACCTGAGTCTCCGTGGTTCGTATCTTCTCCTTGGAAGCCTAAACCAAAGGGAAGACCACACAATGTTTTAGTTGGCAAAGATGGTAAAGCCATTTCAAGCAGCTTGAGGGTGGCTTAACAGAAACATGGGAATAGAAAAATAGAGGCACTCCACTGGTCTTGCAAAGATCATACATTTATTGCACAAGGATCCCTGTGCAATAAATGTATGCTCCTTGGAAGACCAGTAGAGTGTCTCTTTTTCTATTCCTATGACACCGGTGATGCCGCATCGAGCTGTGCACCCGTGGCGTTTTGTAACCTGGTACCGCGAGTGCACTTTTACTTGGACTACTTAACAGAAGCATGTACATTAAGGCCATTGACCCTCTGTCATGCGTTCCAATCTATGCGTTGGTTCAGGGAGGAGATACTGTCAAGTGAGAGGGGATTTGGCCCGGGATTAAAGGGGTTACACCCCATTTGGCCACCCTCTACTCTCACCTGGGAAGCAAGGGGTTAACTGGACTGGGGTCCAGTCCAGTAATGTGTTTTTGCCTTGCTTCAGCCATCCAACTGTTTATTCCCCTGTATAAATGTATTGTTTCTGTGCCAGTGTCTGCACCACACACACACTGGGGCTTAAGGGGTTAATGAGCTGCAGTTAAGGAAAATACAAATATGTGGTGTCTCTTCAGAAATATCTGGGCTTCAACAGGCTTGATTGAAGTTGGGTGTGAAAAGTACAGAGGGGGTTTGGTGTATGTTAACACATCTTGCTGGTAGAGACAGCTAGGCCCATGTCTGGGGCATTGGGTGTGAAATCTAGCACCTGTGACAAATGTTCTCTACACAGGAGTCCCTGCTTCAAAGGATTTATTGACCAGGGGTTATGGGGGCCAGGGGTGCGGTTACCCAAGGAGATATCAGAATGAGTGACCTTATTAAATATAAGAATACCATGAGATGTCCTCGGCTGAACGTGATAAAAATTACATATGTTTAACCGTGGGACCGAGCCGCAAATAATGATTACAAACACATGATGTCTAGCAGGTCCTAAGAGACAGATATTAATATCTCTCTTAATTTTAGTATTACACGATAATATTTTGTCTTATTGGGAGCGTCATGCGTGCCGGAATGTATTAATATGTCTCGCGTGCCAGTAAGTATTACTGAACTGAAGCTATGAAGTTATTTAGATAGGAAAAGCAGTTTTTAAACGTCCTTGGGTGGGAGGAGTTTTACTCTGAGGAAAACTGTCAACCTCACCACTGATTTATGAGAGGGGCTGGGTTTAGGTTGTGTTCAATGGGAAATAATGGTATAAGAACCAGGCTCAGCCTATGGCTATTGTCTTTCGTGTCTTGGTGATTTTGAAGATTGCTGGATGAACTGCCAGTCCAGAATTATGACTGCTTTATCATTCCATCTTAAGTGAGTGGCCATATTTTGTCTGTTATTTGTATATCTTGTTGTGTTCACCTTTTTCAAGGAATAAATTATATTTTATCATATCTAAGCCTCGTCGAGTTCAACCCAGATATATTTTTGTGTGTATTATTAATAGCCTGTCACAAAGTTACCGTCACTGATACCCTCCAGGGGACCAACATAAGAGTTTTTCATAGACAAAATTATAGTGTACAAAGCTTTCAAAACCTTACAGGTCACTTCTTCAAATGTACAGCCAGTACACACTAGCAGAAGAGTCCTGTGAGGTTTTGAAAGCTCTGAACACTATAATTAGTGTTCCACATTATCAGTTTCTATTTATAAATTTTTTTTTGGTGTTTACTTTTCAAATATTAAAACCTGAATGACATTAGGTGTAAAAAAAACAAAAAAACCCACATGCTGTACGCTTGTATTATTGAGCAATGTTAAACGTTAAACCATGTAAAATTAAAATAACACCAATATCGCGTTTCATTATAAATTTTTTACCCTTCCAGTGAATGTCTCGTACCTCTGCGTTCTTCTCTATGATGGAAAATATCCTCTCGATTCCAATACTGACCCCCACACAGGGCACCTTCCTTCCCTTGGAATCAAACATTCCCACCAGTCCATCATAACGTCCGCCTCCGGCCACGCTGCCGACACTGACAGACTCCTCTATATGATCATTCTGCTGCTGTAGAAGTTCTCCCTGATTCTGGAGCAGGACAACTTCATAAATCATCCCAGTGTAATAGTCCAACCCGCGGGCCAGGCTCAGGTCAAAGGAGATCTATCAGGAGAGATTCATCTGTTTACATGGAAGAACCAACTAAGACACCCATTCAAAAACAACCTTCAAATGGTATCACAGGTTGATCATTTAAGTGAGATAGTGCCAAATCAGGCACTACCACAGAGAAACTACCATTGACTTGAATGGGAGTTTCCATACGGTATGGTCTCTAACTCACTCACCTTGTCTGTCACACCAAATAGTTGCAAGTATTGGTACAGTAGCTTCATGTCACTCAGTCCATCCATGGCCAGCTTATTCTCTGAAAGTTTACCATCCTTCAATAGCTGCTCAATCAAAGCCAATCCACCTACACTGGTCAATGATAGAACATGCAATGGCATCAGCCCAAATAGCAAATTATATGAAGTGCACATAAAATGCGGTCTTTACAAGACCTGCTACTATGGTCTATTCATTGATCATGCATCTCGGTAACATTAATATTGTTGTTTGTTTTTACATCTGTATGAGATCACTCAACAGCAACAAAAGGTAAGGGCAGTTAAAATGTGGAACTCATTACCCACGGAGAATGTGATGGCAGGTACAAACGAGATCTTCAAAAAATGGTTGGACATCTTTATAGGAAAGGAGATCCCAAATAAGTAAACATGGGAAGGATGTTCATTCAGGGAGAATGCTGATTGCCATTACTGGAGTGAGGAAGGACATTTCCCCCACTTATGAGACAGCAGTTGGTGATATTTCACTGGGGTTGTTTGCTTTCCTTGATCAATATACTGTAAATACCAATATAGGATAAGTATCTGTCGTTTAAATTTAACATAGGTTGAACTCGATGGACGTGTGTCTTTTGAACCTTATGTACTATGCTTTTATGTAACTCCATAATATAAATAGCTGTACATGGAATGAACAGCCTCTCCCCCAGATTTCCAGGGGTCATGTATTAATGGGTCAAAGAGCAGTAAGCATATGTATCGAAAACCATATAAGCATATGTATCGAAAACCATATAATCAGGCAGCACAGTCCTTCTATTGCAGCCAGGGATTCTGGGTAATGACACGCAACTTTTTGCTTCTTATCCACTTTGATATAAAACCCTTTCTTTGTCTTCTTCTATAAGAAGTAGTGACTTTGCTGCCCAACGATCAAGGGCCATGTTTACTAAACAGTCTTCTTTTCTTGCCATACAGCTTCTTCTGTAACTGGGTGACAACTTATAGCCCATTCACCCATTCAATGAGCTGCAAGGTGTCTTCCAGAATAGGAACATGTCTTACGGCAAAAAACGGCATAGTAGATATGGGCCTCTATATATGCCACCTGGTTTCTAATAAGAATTTGAAGTAATTAAAAACACAGTGCGGAGTATTAGTAATAATAATGTTTGCTTTCTCATGTTATTCTAATGGAATCAGCATTTTCTATTCAGCATGGAATTTGATACTTTTGCTATCCTGCAATATACTTACATGGCCAATGTTGAAGTATTTAGTTACTGCATCTATAATTTATACATATGTCTCAATGTGCTGGGATTCTGTATTTCCACAGGTGCCACTACAATTTAATTAGCTTCCTACAGTTAAAATATTTTGCCAGTTCAAGAACCAATTATTCGGTGTTGCAACGTATGCAAAAAGCAGGTTACCGTGGGATAACAATTCAGCAAAAGCACTGAAAATTACATGAATGTAATTTAGTCTCATATTTAATTTATTATCAGCACCTTCAGTGATGTTCCCCATGGTTCATACCGTTAAGTCTGATGTATGCACCAATTTGGTCTACAGTTTCGGGTTTGAAGTCCTTCTCTTCAATCATTTCATTCCGGATGTTGTCCCAAGGAATCTAGGAAACACAAATAATTTGAATTCCTAATTTGCTTCTCTATGAGCTTCTAAAACTTTCTAAAGTCCTTAGCTGCCAGGATGTAAGGTCGCTGCAAAACATAAACCAGGCTAAGGGTTAAAGCAGCAATCCCACCCAAACACATAGATGAACCCTAATTCTGGGGACATGTGCTTTTCAAGGTTGAAGGCTTTCCCGCCAACCAAGATATCTAATTAACTACTTCTTGCCCAGTAAGCACCCCGACTCTTTGTTTAAAGGACACCTCTGAACAACACAACACCTGCCTTACCACAAGAACCCACCAAATTAGGAGATATTCTACTCCGGGAGCTTAAAATGACCGTACACATTGCCCGTGAGCCAATCAGTTCCTGAAACCTATGAAGTCACTGCTCCAGACTAACTCATGGACAGTAAGTTGCCCAATAACCATCTTGGAGGAGGGCCACATTTGGCATGTCCTTCCACAGTCCCCCTATGCCATCAACAACCAGAGTAGTCGCTTCTTGAAGTTGTCCTTATATATTTAAGCCATCTACAATGGTCATTCATTTTGTTTCTCATTTAACAGTGCGTAATGTTTAGCCCTCTCAAACAACCTATATGTGGTCTATAAATGTAAAATACAGTCTATATACTGCAAATAAACAAGTACAATACTGATTTACAACACTTTGGCAATATGTGCAAGTTAAACATTTACCTATCGCGCCCTTATTATGTCTGATTAATCAATTGCTCTTGACCGAGCCATACCCATGAGTCCCAAAGGAGAAGACAAAGGTTTGTGGTTGCTTCCATTCAATTTTAAAAATTCCATTCCCAGGTTAACTTTGCACTTACTTGTATGAACACATGCAATTTATCGCTTCCCATTCATTAAATTAGCATTCCATATTCAAAGATATGGAGCATGGACTTATCAGCAGAGAATGATAAAGGAGACTTGGCAACCCATTGTATTCCTATCCTAATGAAGCCTCTTGTAAATTCCTAATCTTTAGGCCTCGTCCAGGGTGGTACTGAGCGGGCTTGCTCACGCTGGCCGTGATGAATCACGTTGCGGCAATGTGTGTGGCCAGCGTGAGCAAGCGCCTGAGCATGCTATGCGCTCAGAGCAAGCAAATTTGAATTTGCCGCTCATGAGCGCGTCACGCGAGCGGTTCACCCAATGAGGACGAACCAGCTCCGTGACGTCGTGGCCGCGCCCCCAGGCGAGCGCCGGCTAACCGACCACGGATTGCCGACCGAGCAGGGCGCAGAGCACGAGCGCCAATTCCCTGCCTGGCCGAGGCCTTACAGGGACTTCTCCACTAAATCCCAAACCAGGTGACCAATCATTACGCACACTGCAGTCAGACGGGCCTGAAGTTTAATACCTGATCTATTGAGCGAAATTAACACCTGGCAGCCCTGACAAAAATATACAGTGATGAGAAAAAGAAGTTTGTGAACCGCAATGATAAGTACGGAAATTCCATAGTTTTTCCCATGATAACCTTCTTGAATCAAAACCAGGTATTTTCTTACATATCCAATAGGGTTTATATTAACCAATTCCATGTCTTTTGAAACAAAATGATGTATGAATTAGACAAACACAAAGTAATGTGTATTGACATTACTGGTGGCATGTCATGATGAATCATGGATCACAGTGCTGTAGCAAAGAAGATATCCACAAACATTTGTGTTAATAACTTAGTTTGTGATGATACATACTGCTTCTTTTGGTCCTTTGAAATCAATATACTTTATAATATTTACCATTATTCAAGGTTACTACATGGCTTTTTTATATACAGTAATACAATATTCACGTAGTAGCAGTCAATTTAAATGTGACCTTCACAAAACGCATACTATGTGAAGTTCCTTGACAATTACTAACATTTTACAGAAATTAACTAGTTGCTTTAACAAAGTACGTCATTTTTGCAATACAAATTGCAGCCAAGTGCTTTCCTTTTCTGATAGTTTTTCCATCTAAACGTACTCTACATTTAGGTCTACGGAATGGACACCAATCAACTTCTATTTTGTATGATTGCTTTACCAGCACAGATCGTTCATAGTGTGATGTTACACACCAAGGGGGTAAATTCCCTATAGTCCGAAGTGGCTGTTTTAGAAGTTTTTAGCTGAAAATTCCCCTCTGCTTCAATGGGGATTTACAGTCAAAAATATCCCAAACAGCCACTTCGGACAATATAGACCAAGGCCCCTAAAAGGCTTACTTGCATCTCACAACGTCATCTCTTTACCTTGTCCAGCTTGTCAATGGAAGAGCAAGCCGTTCGAAAGCTAGAGTCTGGAACACCACAAACTGAAAGAATGCCAGTCAGAAGCCTTCTGTCATTCACCTGACGGGAACAGACACAGAAGAGATTAGCCCATTAAAGACTTTCAACATAACATAATACTGTATATATAAGGCCGTGAATGTACCAGAAATCGCTGGCGATACCACCTGGTGCGACGCCTTACAGCTTCAAAACAAAGCAATAGAATCCAATGAAAGCGCACATAACAATCGCGACGGTAGCGCCTCGACTTACTGCAAAGCTTCTGTCTCATGAAGAGATCTGAGAATTTGTTTTTCACAGACGACGGCCGCATCACGTGATTGCCTCTGGCCAATCGCAGTGCATCTGAACAAACCAATCACACACACCGCTGCTACGATGATGTCACCCGGATCGCTCTGCAATTTCTGGTACAATTGAGGCCTACGGCTTTCAGTAAAGTTAAGCAAAAAAAGAATGCTCAATGTTTTGCTTCTTTAGGACAACACACCCAATACTAATAAAAAAAATAAAGTGGGTAACATTCTCGGTTTCGCCAAGTGGTCGAGGTAGCTTAAAAAAAAATAACAATACTGTATCGGACATAAGAATAAATCAATCTGAATTTGTTAAAAAGCAGCTCTCGACTTTTTATTTAATTTTTTACCCATCTTCATTTTTATTATAGAATGGGAACCACCCGGCGAGTTTAATCGCGTCACTTTCTCAGTTCCCAAAATACTTACCAGTGAAGTTACAGAGTTTAAAATCTCCCTACAGGGGAAACAAAATGGCTGCAAAATATTGTCCAATAAAACGCTGCAACATTATTGGATAGTGGCTTCTTATTAACCCCCCTTTAAATGCAAGGAAGTAAAAGAAAAATGGCAGGCACTTCTGAGTATAATTATGTGAATTAGTATATTCCATCAGGATTTCAGTCCAAAGTGAATATGTTTGAAGCACTTATTCCCATTATTCTGTCTCATGTATTACTGCTGTAAAGTGCTATGTACATGGACGCCGCTATACAAATAAAGAAATACATACAAGAGTACAATCTGGAGAAATATCCCTTGTAAAATATGAAGCAAAATCAGCCGCTGAGCTGGAAATCAAGGAAAACGTGCACCACTCCTGCCCAAAACAGCAGCAGATGCAGCACACACACAAAACACACACCTAACTGTAATTGTTTGTTTAAAATCAGTATTTACCTTGATGAGAAACTCCCCCAGCTGCAGCTCGCTGAGGATCTCGTGCACGATCTTCAGACACTCTGCGTCAGGAATCATGGGGTCGTACTGGCCAGCAATGTCAAAATCCTGGGGTCAAGACACATGGCATCAATAACAAGAGGCACCAATGACATGGCAGGTACAACGGGATCAGAAGGATGACTCGGCCATATCCCTAGTAAGCGCTAGGCACACGATTGCAGCCTGTTCAACCTAAATAACCAGGTGCTGCAACATTGGGTTAAAAGTAAGTGATGCCCACGATATGAAATACCTCACGACGTCCCTCCATAAAGGCAGCAGATAAAAGTATCCGGGGCTTTAGAAATCCTGGAACTCGTAGGCCTCACCCTCAAGCCTCAAAATAAGCCTTCTGGATGCTGCAAGCCCCCCCCCCCCCTCGCCTCCCAGTCACAAGCTGTTTGTAGTAATCCTGCCTAAGTTTAAAAAAAAAAAAGCTTGAATCAATTGGCCTATAACCATGAATCTCCTGGTAGTAACTCTATCTTGGTTCAGTTCATGGGAACCTCCATTCTTATTGGAGATGGATTGCTGCCTTATTGCTATTGTATTTGACATATTAGGTCAGATTCCCGTAAAAAAAAAAAAAAAGGGTGCAGTCCCATTACTCTCTTGGAAGTAACACCAGTCGCGCCAAAGGGGTGTTTGGTATTTGCTGATGTTACAGCTGCTGTTATTGGTCTTGGGTAAAATATTTCATCCCCTGTACCCTGTTTCCACTTACTCTTCCTTATAGATTGTAAGCTCCTTGCGACAAGGCCCTCCTTACCTACTGTACCAATGTATGTTAAAGAGGCAGACCCAGTCTTTTTTTTTTTATACTAGTGAATTGAAGCAGGGGATCTCCGGAGCTGAACCCCATTACATTCAACTTCGGGGACCCCCTGCTTCTGGAGATACTTACCTCTGTAAGGGGTGCTGGTAGCCACTTTGGGGTTCACTATATGTCTACATTTCAAAGCTGCCGGGCTCTGTGGGCCAATAGGAAGCTGTGACATAAATCAGGTGCGGCCTCCTATTGGCCCATGTGATGAAGAAGCTAAAAACTTCAGGAGACACCGGCACCCCCTTCCGGAGGTCTGTATCTCCGGAAGCAGGGGATCCCCGGAGCTGAAATTAAGGGGGGTTCACCTCCGGAGGCCCACTGCTTCAACACTGGATTAAAAAAAAATTAAAAAACAAAAGCCGGCTGGGACTGCCTCTTTAATGCTTTGTTATTTTATGGCTTCGGTCCTCCAACCCTATTGTACTGCGCTATGGAATATGTTGGCACATTATAAAAGGATTCTAATAAAGAATAACAATTACTCACACACTGATAGAACTCTCTGTAGCGCCCTCTAGCTGGGTTGTCTCGCCTGTAAACCTTGGCAATTTGGTAACGCTTCATGTTGCTTATTTTATTCATGGCAAGAAAGCGAGCGAATGGCACCTTCAGACTAAAGGGTTAAGGGTATTACAAGCACATACACGGCGCCAAAACGAGATCAAGTCGTGATATGTGCTCAGCCGGAACTTGCTTACTATCATCATTCAGGAACTCAGCATTAACTATTCAATAATAGATCATATGCGATGCAATAGCTACAGATGTGTCCACTGGTTTTAAGTGCGAATCTATACCAAACGCATCCACAAAACTCACCCGCCTCCATTCTGTGGCGGGGGGGGGGGGGGGGGGGGCATTTAACTTGGAAAGTGAGCTTTAAAAGTTATGCCAAAGATAAAAAAAAAAAAATTAAACGGCTTTCTTCTTTCTGAGGTTGTCTGGTTGTTTATATATAAAAGAGAAGTGGTATATACTGTACTCTACTGTGGGCTGCATTAACCATCAACCATAAAGGAGGAATATCTCACACTAAAGGAGGACATTACATAAAAATATCCTCATATACTCATCTTAGTGTCTTTTGGGTGTAATCACAATAATTTACACCTCAGAGAACTAATAAGGTGCTTATACCTGTGAAAGCTATTGGTCTGCATCTCTTAGGCTACGCTTATAGTGCCGGCGACGTTACGTGGCTGGCACTATAAGCGCAGCCTTAGGGATAGTGCTAACAGTGGTTATTTGCATCATGCATGTGGTCATTTGACTATACAGACAGTCCTCGTTTTACAACGCTTCGCTTTACAACGAATGGCTTATCCAACGCTTTGCAATGCATACCTATATTCATTTTTACAACGCCAAAATGGCTTATCCAACGCTCTTACGACGCGTTGCAACATTGTGTATGTGTGTGTGTGTGTGTGTGTGTGTGTGTGTGTGTGTGTGTGTGTGTGTGTGTATATATATATATATAATATATTATATATATATATATATATATATTATACATATTATATATGATAATATATAACACACACAAAATAACGTTGCAAAGCATCGTAAGGCGTATATATATTATATATATATATATATATATATATATAATATTATTATATATAATATATTATTATATTATATTATATATATAATACAGTATATACACTATATAATTTATGTGTGTGCTGCATATCTTATTGTCTGCATAAAATATTTGGTGTATTTTAGTGTTAAAAATGACTTCAGGAACGGAACCTTTCATTTAAACAGTATTCCTATGGGAAAACGTGTTTCGCTTTACTACGTTTCGCTTTAGAACGCCATTTTGGGTAATGCAGTGTGTCGGTTAACCGAGGACTGCCTGTATTTGTATTGATATTGTTTTTGATTCTTTGTGTTTCTTTTTGTTCCTCTGGTCAGTGAGTGTCATCGAAGGGTCACATCTGGTCATTTATATACATTCCCCAGATACATATATGTATTCTGCAACAGCTTATGTAGAATACTATACCAAGAGCACCCGATGCATTTATGTGCATGTACATTTGTACACATTTTTTTTCCTGGCATTCCACAGGCCTTAGAAAAATGGCAGATTAAAAAAAAAAAAAAAATAAAAAAAAATATATTAGTATATAACACATGAATATAATATATAATATATATATATTATATATATATATATATTATATATTCTATATATAAATTATATATTTATAGGCTATATAATAAATGTGCTATTTTTTCTAAGCCCAGTGGAGAGCCGTTTCATCTTTCACATGAACTTGTCTTTGATTGGAGCAATGTGCACCTGTAGTAAGATATTTGCCGTGCTTCCTTTTTCCGCTTTGCTCCTTTAAAAGTTATAAAATAACTTGCGGTTAACTAAAAAGGTTGGGCGTCTTTTTAGAAATGAAAAGGTATACAGGGATATACCAAATAAGTAAACATGGGAAGGATGTTGATCCAGGGAGAAATCTGATTGCAAATACTGGAGTCATGGAGGAATTTATTTTTTACCCTCATCTTTGAATAATGTTTCACTGTTTTTTTGGGGGGTTTGTCTTCCTCTGGATCAATAAACTATATACAGGCATACCCCGCATTAACGTACGCAATGTGTCCAGAGCATGTATGTATGTATGTATGTATGTGTAGGAAAAGGTGGAATCCATACGGCTTTTTCCTCCTCCCATCCTACACCTCTTCCTAACTCTCCTCCTGCCTTCCTTGACACTTTTTCCACTGTCTCAGAGGAGGATGTGTCGCTGTTGATCGCCTCTTCTCCCTCTACCACTTGCCCTCTTAACCCCATTCCCTCCCATCTCCTAAAACCTCTTGCGCATACTATAATCCCTACGCTCACACACATTTTTAACTCCTCCCTCTGCTCTGGAACCTTTCCATCCTCCTGCAGACATGCAACAGTCATACCATTACTCAAAAACAGCAAGCTTGACCCTACCTGTCTTTCTAACTATCGACCTGTCTCCCTCCTGCCTTTTGCCTCTAAACTCCTTGAACGTCTTGTATGCTCTCGCTTGCTCCATTTTCTCAACACCTATTCTCTCCTAGACCCTCTACAATCTGGCTTCCGCATTGCTCACTCCATGGAAACAGCCCTCACTAAAATAACTGACGACCTCCATGCTGCCAAAGATAGAGGTCATTACACTCTGCTCATATTACTCGACCTCTCTGCAGCATTTGACACCGTGGACCACCCTCTTCTCCTTCACATTCTCCATACTCTTGGTATTCGGAACAAAGCTCTATCCTGGATCTCATCCTACCTCTCCCATCGTACTTTCAGTGTCTCTTCTGCTAACACCTCCTCCTCTATTGATCTCTCTGTGGGGGTACCCCAGGGCTCTGTCCTGGGACCTCTTCTCTTTTCTCTGTACACACTCTCTCTAGGTGACCTAATAACATCTTTTGGGTTTAATTGTCACCTCTATGCTGATGACACACAAATATACTTTTCAACACCCGACCTTACACCTGCTGTACAAACCAAAGTTTCTGAATGTCTCTCTGCTATATCATCCTGGATGGCCCTCCGCCGCCTTAAACTCAACATGGCTAAAACAGAGCTCCTCATACTTCCTCCCAAACCTGGCCCTACTACCTACTTCCACATTACTGTTGGAACTACGATCATTCACCCAGTAGCCCAAGCACGCTGCATAGGGGTCACACTCGACTCCTCTCTCACATTCGCCGCTCACATTGAAAACATTTCTAAAACCTGTCGCTTTTTCCTCCGCAATATAACTAAGATACGCCCTTTCCTCAGTTGCTCGACTGCTAAAACTCTGATCCAGGCCCTCATTCTCTCCCGTCTTGATTACTGTAACCTCCTGCTGTCCGGCCTTCCTGCCTCTCATCTGTCTCCCTTACAATCTATCCTAAACGCTGCTGCCAGAATCACTCTACTCTTTCCTAGATCTGTCTCAGCATCTCCCCTCCTGAAATCCCTCTCCTGGCTACCGATCAAATCCCGCATCTCACACTCCATTCTTCTCCTCACTTTTAAAGCTTTACACTCTTCTGCCCCTCCTTACATCTCGGCCCTAATTTCTCGTTATGCACCATCCAGACTCTTGCGTTCTTCTCAAGGATGTCTTCTTTCTACCCCCTTTGTATCTAAAGCCCTCTCCCGCCTTAAACCTTTTTCACTGACTGCCCCACACCTCTGGAATGCCCTTCCCCTCAGTACCCGACTAGCACCCTCTCTATCCACCTTTAAGACCCACCTTAAGACACACTTGCTTAAAGAAGCATATGAATAGCACTGTGGATATTCTGAACACATGATACATAAAGCTTGGCCCCTGCAGACGCACTTACCAGAACTCCCTCCTACTGTTTCTGAACGTTCTCCCCACCAATTAGACTGTAAGCTCCTCGGGACAGTGACTCCTCTTCCACAGTGTTACTTTTATGTCTAAAGCACTTATTCCCATGCTCTATTATTTATATTATCTGTTATTTATTTGATTACCACGTGAATTACTACTGTGAAGCGCTATGTATATTTATGGCGCTATATAAATAAAGACATACAATACAATGTATTTAAAGTGAAAATGTACTTAAAGTGAAGCACTACCTTTTTTCCCCACTTATCGATGCTTCGGTACAGGTAGGGAGCCGGTATTGCTGTTCAGGACTCCTGACAGGCGCATGCGCGAGCTGCCGTTTGCCTATTGGGGAGGGGGATCAGTGCGTCACCACTCCTGTGGTCTGTAGGGCAGAATAAGTGTCCGCACTCGCGAAGCGAGGGTACGGACACAGGGGTATGGTGCTATTGAAAATATGTCCTTAGTTGCGAGTGTACTTAAATTGAGTGTCCTTAAACCGGGGTATGCCTGTATACAAATATAGGATAAAGTATCGGTCGTCTAAATTTAGCATAGGTTGAACGTGATGGACGTACCTCCCTGAGCCTCCCATCGCTCCCACTGGACCGCACATCGTGGCTTTCAACCGTGCACGCGCTGCCAGGCCCGCGTGCTGCAGTGAACACCGGGGCCCGTAACCCAAGGGGGCCTTAGATCACACTGGTCTACATACAGTTGGCTGGTTACTAGGCTTGGATATTCACATACCAACAAAAGAGCAGTGACTTAGATCAGTGAAAGGATACAGTCAGATCATAGCGCAAGGACAGCAGCTCCCCTCCCTGGTCCTTCAGATCATAGATGAGTTTAGAGTCCTCTCCGTATTTACCGGTCAGTGCTTCCTACAACAACATTGCAGTGTAGTTTTAATGGCTGTAGTCTAGACCAAGGGGTGGCCAACTCCAGTCCTCAAGGGTCAGGTTTAAAGATATCCCTGCTTCAGCACAGGTGGCTCAGATCAGTGGCTCAGTCGACACTGCTCTGGCTTACAAGTCCCAGGATGCTGTGTGACAGACTAGGACAGAGGCAAAGAGAAAACAAGCACAATACAAAACTAAAATGAACAAAGCAGCAATCCGTGCAGATAGCGATTTTTATTTTATTTTTACAGTAATGGATCTCAATGCCGTTTTAATTATTTTTTTAAATCTAAAACACCATTTTCAGGAGGGGGGGGGGGAGAAGGGGGACAATAAAAATCTCATGATCCATTCAGGAGATATGTTAGTTTGAAATATGTATGTATCCGGGAGGTTAAAATGGAGAACTCCCCGCTGCCCAGTGCAGTCTAAAAATTACCATGGTAACCTCAGGTGCCAGAGAGGAAGAAATTCACGATTTTAACATGGAGAAAAAAATATCATACAGAAAAGGGCAGAACATGCTCAGGGAGCAAAATATTAATATAACAGGAGTTAAACAGATATAGACCTCTGGGGGATTGCTGCTTTAAACTAGGGAGAAAAATGTAGTTATAGGTTTGTCATGATTATTGATACTGTGTACATATTTTAACACACTTGGTTGGATGTACAGAATGGGCTGTTACTTTGGTTTGGACGTACAGAATTAAACAAGGATTGGTAACCGCTGCTGTTAAAGTCAATTTGATTAAAATATTCACATATACAAGTTGGCACTATGGAGAAGCCCCCCCACAGGTTGTCAACTGTGGCTTCTCTATAAGTGACACCAAATCTACAGGCTTTTCTTTGTGCTGGATGTACTTACATGGTGTTATAGGCACCAGCAAAGAGATTCACGTATAGCTAACCAGCAAGGTTATAGAGAGACCTTCACAGGACCATGTGCTTTGGAGCCACCCTCATTAACTCACCAACCCAAGGCCTGAACACCCAGTCTACTAACCTTGAGCTCAAACACAGGGGTGTCAATGTTCTCAGCTCCATGACGCTTAAAACAATTCACCACCGTTTTGAAGACTCTCTCCCGGATTGCCATTTGCTTAGGGTGAACATCACTTGTGCCCTGTGAATACAGCACAAAATGTGTGTGTGGAAATGTATTGTTTCAGTCATTTGAAAGGAATAAAACTGTACATGGACATTTATGAAACTTTCGCAAGAGGAGAGAAGGAGCGGCTCAGTAAGTTAAAGACACTGACTGGCACTGAGAGTTTGAAGCAGGGGAGCCTGGTTCAATTCCCGGTGTCGGCTCCTTGTGACCTTGGGCAAGTCACTCTATCTCCCTGTGCCTCAGGCAGCAAAAATATAGATTGTAAGCTCCACAGGGACCTGTGCCTGCAAAATGTCTCTGTAAAGCGCTACGTAAAACTAGCAGCGCTATACAAGAACATGCTATTATTATTATGAAGAGTTTGCGATCGGGGAAGAGCCGTTTTAGAATAGGTCCATTGACATATGAATGTGTATCTTTATTTATATAGCGACCGCAGTGTACTTAGCGGTTAACAAGAGAGACAATACAGTACAGGGAATTATAAGAGAAGTGTAACACACAAAATCAGACAATAGGAAACGCCCTCCCTGGGAGAGTTTACAATCTAAGTGGTATGTTGGGAGACTTAAAGAGACAGCAGGTGAGGGAATAAGTGAAGGCAGTGCTTGGCCACAATGGTTGGTAGGAGTGACTGTCGTTGTGGGACAGTAGCCATGAGTCCAGGCTATTGAACTGCTTCATTTAAGAGGTGAGTTTTAATGTTTGACTTAACGGAAGGGAGCAAAGGTGCTTGGCTTACACCAAGTGTGAGGGAGTTCCACAGGTAATGAGAAGGGAGGGAAAAAAAAAGTTTAAGACGAGAGAGAGCAGTAGCAGTGAAAGGGGTGGAGAGGAGACCGTTAGGCTTTGGCCATGTTTGGCGCTTGCTGGCGGAAGCGTGCTGACGCGCTCCCGCTCAGCACTGAGCCCCTACAGCCGCAATTAGAGCGACTTTAGTAGGGGCTCACCTGCGCTTCCGTGCGCTTGCGGAAGCGCAGGTCTTAGGGGAATTTAAAATTCCCCCGCTTGCCGGCGAGACAGGCCGGTCACGTGAGCGGTTCGCCCAATGAGGGCGAACCAGCTCCGTGACGTCACTGGCCCGCCCCCGGCCAGTGACGCGCCCGCCCCCGGACGGCGCTTGCGGTAAGCAACCGCAAGGCCAGGGAAAGCACCCGCTTTCCCTGAGCCTCAGCGCGCCTCAGCACGCCAGCGGTAAGCGTGTCCGAGGCCTTATGAGTAGAGAGCAGGAGACAAGCAGGGGTATAACGAGAGATTAGAGCCGAAATGTAAGGAGAAGGAGTTAAGTGTATACATAAATATATATACCTTCCAAAACACTCCTCTACACCAGGGGTGCGCAGTTTGTGCGCTGCACTCCCCTGCCTGCCAGCCCAGCGCTCGCGCCCCCCCTTCACAGGAACCGGCGACAAATGACGCCGTGGGTCATCTGACCCCGCAGCGTCATTTGACGCTCGTTGCCGAAGACAAGGTAAGTGAAGTAGGAGACATTGCAGAGGCCTTACGCGATCCCCAGGCATTTCATTTAAATGCCTTGGGGGAAGAGCGCGGGGCCACTGCAACCACTGCGCGCCCCCCCCCCCCAGAAAATCTTGCGCCCCCACAATATGTGGCGATACCTGTGAACACACCAGTTTCCCAGGGACATAACCGAATTTGAATCTACAAAGTATATTCAAATGATTTAAATTAGCATATTTCCCCAGGTAGGTCACTGTGTGCCCTGTACTAAAATAGGTCCCTCTCTTCCCTTCTATATTAAACAGGATTGAAATGCTTGGTGAATCAATTGTGACCGCTTACTAAGCTGCGATTCGTCGGTGAAAACAGCAAATTAATGGACGAAAAATGTGATTTCTGCTAAAAAAAATTGCCCTTTAAAGCTCGGCGAAACGTTCCGTTAGGAATCAAAAATTTTTTTTGGGGGGGGGGGGGGGCACTACATTTCAGGCAAATGCATTTTGAATAGTTATACATAACTCTACTCACAAATCACTTGGTGAAATCTTACCTTCGGCGTTTTCAGTACAAAACTTGTCTTCTGGGTTTCCGTATCTGGCATAGTTATTACATCTTGATGTCTGCAAGGTTTGTCTATCATCTATAAACATATAAATACACTGGATTTGTTGCAGTCTGTAAAAATAAGACTTATTTCCAAAACCCCTGTCTGTTTGGTAACTAACATTTATGAATTGCCTTCTGATGTCCAAGTTGGGAACTCTACAAATATCAATTTATTGTGCAAAAAAAAAAAAAAACGTTTCGGTGCACGTGCAGACATCACCCCCGATTAAGTTGATTTTCTTTAGTGCCCAACTTGGTTTGTGTCATATAATTCTGAGGACTTCTATGGCCCTATGTACAAATTATACATACATGTTGTTCTACTTAAGAATTTTCAAATGCATGACTGCTATTAAAATTTCACGTGCAATTACATATATGTCGTTTATATGATGATCAAAAAAAATTCCAATTTTTTCCCCAAACATGACATTGGAAGCGTGTTCTGCTGCTCACCGACAGGCAGCTAAATATCACTGCAGGTTGCTGCGGACCCTCCAACAGAAGGAGGAAGAAGAAATCACTGTAGACTATCTGCGTGTGCAGGATGGTGCTACGTCCAACCAATTCCTATGGAAGTCTCCTAACCCAGGGGTGCGCAGAGTGGAGGGCACGCCGGTTGCAGAGGCCACCCGCTCTTCCTCAAAGCATTTAAATGAAATGCCTGGGGAGGCGTGAGGCCTCTGCAACGTCTCTTACCGGCTCTCCAGCGCCGCGGCATCAAATGACGCCGCGGGGTCAAATGGCAACACAACGTCACATGACATAGCCAAAGCAGGTAAGGAAAGGGGGCGCGAGCAGGGGAGGGGGGGGCATGCAGACAGGGGGGTGCGAACGGAAAAATTTGTGCACCCCTGTCCTAACCTATGCATCTTACAACAAACAAAACATTTTCTGTTTAATAGTTACAGCTAATCTTACATTACACCAAAACATAGTGTTTTTTACAGGGCTGGCATGATGGCCGTGCAGCTGGTGCGACTGCACCTGCCCCAACGCTCTTCCACGGCCCATCTACACTATGCACAGTTTAAGGTTTAACCATCACAACATTTACATTGTGATTACCGGGGGAGAGCGCGGGGCCTCTAAGTGTCGGCAAGTCCTCCTGCTGCCATGTGACGCCGCAGTGCCATGACAACGTGGCAGAACATAACACGAGGGTGGGAAGGAGGTCCCCACGCGTCACATCGTCATGGCGACATGCTAAACAGGTACAGTTGAAAGGTGTGTTACTAGGTAGGTTCGTCATAGGTTCAACTCTATGGACATATGTCTTTTTTAAACCTGATCTTCTTTGAAGCTACTTTTACATAGTACAGGGGTGCGCAAACATTTGCAGCAGCGCCACCCCTGCCTGGTGCCCCGGTGGTCGCGCCCCCTTACCTCCATTCCCTGCGTCAAATGACGCCGCAGGGTCATGTGACATCACGTGACCCCACGGCGTCTTGACGCCGCGTTAGCAGCTGTCGGAATCTCGGTAAGTAACAGGTTGCAGAGGCCTCACGTGATCCCCGGCATTTAATGTAAATGCCGTGGGGAAGAGCACGGGCCTCTGCAATCACCACGCCCCCCCTACAAAAATCTCCTGACCGCCTGGGGGCATGCCCCCCAGTTTGCGCACCGCTGACATAGTAGATAGAGAAGCTAATGTAAGTATGATCGCCACACATCAATTTCTCTCCTTCCATGGAGAATCATGTGTTGTAATGGACTCTTTTCTCTGAAAGCAGCAATCCCACACCAGTAACCCAAATTAGTTTAACTCCTATAATGTTAGACTCTTGCCCCAAAAGACATTTCCTGTGCATTATTTTCTTCATCTCTAGCTTCTGATGTTACTATGGTAACCTTTAGACAGCTCCATTGTAACCTCCCAGACACTTAATATTTCAAATGCTTATATCTCCTGAAAAGAGCATTTATTGTAAAAAATAAAGAACAGCTTTGGAAAAGAACAAGGAGATATGCAAATATGGAGCAGCCATTATGAAACCCCCAATCCGGAACAGGAAAACTCCAGAATTTAAAATAAGTAGTAACATAAAATAACCAGTTTTCGTCCACCACAGGTTTTCCAATAAAGTTCAGTATGCTGTCAAGACACTTCTGTCAGGCGAGATCTGACCACCATGCATTTGGATAGAGCTCAGAGCTTCTCTGACACGAAGAAGCAGCTACAAATTATATTGAAGCGAGGCCGAAGAATACATACCTGATTATTGTGATGAGAGGACATGGAGCGGACAGCTGCGTCATAGACTACCATCCTCTGGCCAACCAATGTTGTCCATGATGATGTAGAGAGACACCTCAACGGCTTCATGCTTTATTTTGAGGATGTCACACACGTTGTCTAGAGAGGAGATATACCGGTATATATATATATATATATATATATATATATATATATATATAATTTTTGAGGCAGGAGTTTAACGAGAATCATTCTACAATTTGCAGCACTGTATATAATAATTATTATAAATAAGCTAGGACCACAGGACATTACAACAAACACAATGTTTAAATATTAAGGATGAATGTATATATTTTGATTTATGGAGCCCCAATAATGTATGCATTGCTTTACAAAATAAGACAATACAGTGCAGTACAATAAGTATTATAAAAACCAGACAATAGGAAAGGAAATCCCCACCCATGGGATCTTTTAACCCAAGTATCTGTTAAGTATACATGTTTTCATCACAATTCCATAAAGGGATTTATAATTATATATAAAGCATGTTAAAAATATTTTTAGAATTATGCAACAACGATCATTAAAGATTTGGAATAAGGTCAATAAAAAAAAATCTGTAAAAGAGAAGACTAAGGTCACACAGAATGACTCTCCTATAGACTTACTGGTCATTCAACGCAGTTATTTCTAGTGAATTCCACATCTGAAAGAGAAGATGACATGGGAGAGGTCACTTAGAAACTGCAGGGCTCCCAAGCACAGGTCGAATGTCTCCACCACCAGGTCATCCGCACAGAACAATGGTCATTAACATTTCCTAGGTGGGGACACTGTGCAGCTCTGGCTTTGCTGACCAGAACACAGCCCAATAAGCACTCACGTGTGCTCCTGTCACCTCTGCGAGCCTGGGCGGCTTGTCTATCCCATTCATCCAACTCTATGGTGACCTCTCCGACTCTATGATCTCTCTGTAGCCTCGCCTCGTCCAGCCAGCAGGGGCATATATGATACGGGCAAATTAAAAAGCCAGTTTCAAATCTACAGGAACAACAAGGGAAGTTACATTAAAAATTATATTAATACCAAAAAAATGTTTATGAATAAAAGTAGGTACACAAACAATCTAAAATGGGGACAAAAATAGTATAAGAAAAAATATAAATATATATATATATATAATGGATATATTCTGCTTAAATAATGGAGACTTGTGGGACTTTTGACAAACTATTACATTGCCCAATAATAAAAATAATAATAATAATCACCACCTTTATAACCATGAGGACGAATAGTTTGCCCAAATCAAAGATGGCGGCGCCGAGCTTCCGGCTTTTTTCTGACCGTCGGAAGTCGTCTCTGCATGTGTTGGGAAGGCTCGATTGTTGTTCGACTGGGAGGGGAGGAAGTGTTTCCATGGTGACCGCAGTGGAGCTTCCGCGGTGACGTCATTCCGCGCGACGGGCAGCAGCGTCAGATCACCAGGATGGCGTCGGGCAGCGGGGTGAGTTGTGGCGCCGGGCTGCATGTTATCGGTGCCGGTTGCTGGGAGCGTCAGCAGCGTGTTGCTTCGCGAGTAATGGGGGTTAAGGGGAGTGAGGGAGGCCTGTTTAATGGAAGCTTCTCAGGGGGTTTCCGCCTAGTGTCTCCGGCAGCCTAAACCCAGCCCTTCCTCCCCCTATCACACTGCAGAGTATAACACTGCAGAGTATAACACTGCAGAGTATAACACTGCAGAGTATAACACTGCAGAGTATAACACTGCAGAGTATAACACTGATGAGTGTGGGTCTGAGGGTAACATCTGATGGTGTGGGTCTCAGCACCTTCATAGAAATAAATGTAGTACCATCAGTGACGTGATGCATGCCCCCCAGCTGTACTTATTTATCAGGCACATTGCATGTTTCTGGCTTCTGTAAGACCAGTCGTACCTATTACACAAGTTTGTGTGCGTGTTGAACTGCGTGGGTTATGGGATTTCCAAAGCGATTAGTTGGAAGAACCTCCATCCAGCACAAGTAGACGAACAGTAGTACCTATTTTATATCCACCAAATGCTGAAGGGTCTGTTGATGTTAAGTATCTGTTGCAGGGTTTCCACTTGTTGGGTTTCCTATTTTTGATCCTAACCTTCCTGCAAAATCCTAGTTAAAGGAGCAAAACATGTTTTTTTTAATAGGTGGGAAGCAGGGGGTTTCTGGAAAGGAACCCCATTAATTTCAGCTCTGATGACCCCTTGCTTCTTGAGATGCCTGTTGGGGCTCCACGGGTTTAAAGGTCCTGGTCACGCAGGCCAATGGGAAGTTGCAAGAGATGACTTCATGGCTTCCTATTGGCCAGCATGATGTGGGACATTTAAGCCGCCATTTTGATAGACCCTCTCAGCCCAGTCAGACCTGCTACCGGCACCCCCTATAGAGTTAATTATCTCTGGAAGCAGGGGGTCGCCGGAACTGAAATTAACACAGTTCAACTCCAGTGACCCCTTCTTTAATCCTATAGCTTTTTTTTTTTTTTAAAGGAGTATTGCTGCTTTAAGAAATACAATTTCCTGTGTAAAATCCCTTATCAAATGTTTAGCTAAAAGGTTATTGTGACCCTGGTACTCTTTCCCCTGCATACCACTGTGTACACTCAGGTCACATTAGTATTCATAATTACGATGCGCTTAAATTATGTCATTGGGTGGGCAGGCAAGTTGACTATGCACACTTAAGCAATGCGGCAGCGGGACGCGCAGAAGTAAAACGGCCATATTTCCCGTGATTTACTGTTTCCTGTGATTTACTGTTTTTCTATTTTATTTTTTTTTCAATTTTAACCGGGTCAATAGGATATATTTGCAAGCAAATGTGTAATTTCCCAGACAGTAGAAACACTGATGTGTTTACGCTTAACCCACCTCCCTCCCAATAACTCGTTAATAACGGCTCCATAATCTTTGGAATATTTATATGCCAGATTGTGTTAAATAATAAATAGGTCACTCTAGGCAGCAGAGACTTGTTATCCATGGAAGCTGCAATTTAAGGTCTGGATGTATACTGCGTACAAATGAGATTATTAATTAGTAAAAAGGATTTATCCTATAGCTATTGGTGTTGTCCTGCTAAAGGTCTTTCTTCTCATCTGTACTGGACAGAAATATTGACTGAAGTAAATCTTATTTTACTGTTTTAAGAGTATATCTTTTGTACATGTAGTTCTGTGTTATCCACCCCAGCTGTCATCTGTGATAACCAACAGTAACCAACAGCAGAATTCCTGTATGGATTTATATGTTGGGGTTTAAAATGGGTTATAAAACATTGGGGGTTGGTGGTCAGACAGCCCCTGTAGCTATTATTTTGGGGTTCCTGTTTTGGTAAAAGATATTTACCCAGTGTGCCGGGTAAATAAGGCACTTGTTGAGCGTTGTTTATCCGGTAGCAGGATAAATAAGACTTGTTCAGCCTAACCCAGGGGTTCTCAACTCCAGTCCAAGACACTCCAACAGGTCAGGTTTTAAGGATATCGCTGTTTCAGCACAGGTGGCTCAATCAGTTGATTATCCCGAAAACCTGTCCTGTTGGGGGGTGTTGAGAACCCCATGCTCAACCTTTAGCCTGGCGTATAATACGACCACTTACAGTAATATGTTAGCCTAACCTTATTATGCAGTGGTGGATTTACGAATAAGCCAACTTGGCTACAGCTTAGGGCAGGGGAGCACAAACTTTTACTGCTGCGCCCTCCTGTCTTGCCTGCCTGGATGCTCGCGCCTCCCTCCATACCTTAGACCTGCGTCAAATGATGATGTGACGTCATATCACGTGAACCGCGGCGTCATTTGCCACGTGTGATGTCACATGACCCCCGTGGCGACATTTGACGCCGGGTTGCCATGGTGACGCGTCTCAGAGCGCCTAGACCTCGGTAAGTATAGTGTTGCAGAGGCCTCACACGATCCCCAGCCATTTCATTTAAATGCCTTGGGGAAGAGTGCAGGGCCTCTGCAACCACTCCCGCCCCCCAGTTAGCGCACCATTGGTTTAGGGCCTCAGAATATGAGGGGCCTCAAAATAGCAAAAATAATGTATTTCAAGTTTTATAATTGAATGATAAATAAAGATACGCGCCAAAGATTCTCTCTAAATATGGACGTTTTCGTTCAAATATGACCTTAAGCATCATGTGCATTGAAAGTGACAAACATAGCTTATCATTTGAAGACATGATCAATGATTTGCTCTCCCAAATATCAGGAGAGAAAATGTTTTAATATTCAAATTAAAGTGCTGTGCAAACACTGTTCATTTTAGCTTCACACTGTCATCTTTGTATATAACAATGCTAGTATAATACTTTCATTCATTTTAGTTTCATGTATACATTTTCAATTGTCCCTTCAGCCAGAATAATGTTTTTCGTTTTGCGGGCCTCTTAAACTTCACATTGCTTAGGGCCTCAGAAGGTGAATGTCTGGTCCTGCTATTATGCCAATCTAACACTAACCAGCATGGTCTCGGTCCTAATAATGTGGGAGAAAATTATTGCTGGCTAAATAAGAGATATGTTAGAGCTGGCTAAATGGACACTTTTTTTTGTTCTGTTTTTTTCGCAATAGAAGAAAATGGGAAGCTGCAGTCGATGGTGTATTGAAGGGATTGATAGGTTAAAACTATGCAAATAGCATTTAAAAAAAAAAATACGTATGTGTTTTAAAATAGTGTTTAAAAGTCTGAAAATTTTGCTTTGTTTTCATTCACGATGTGGGGGCTGCATGAGAGGGTAAATATGGCCAGTTCCATCCTACATGTGTGTTTTGCGTTCTCTTTTTTTTTTTATCCTGGTTTTCTGAAAAGTGACCACACATTTTTATTTTCTGTAGTCTAAAAATGCGGATTTCCGTCGGAAGTGGGACAAGGATGAGTATGAGAAACTTGCACAGAGGCGAATCACAGAAGAAAGAGAAAAGAAAGATGGTTAGTAACTACTTATTGTGTAAAGGAAGTTCTCAAGCAATTCAGTTTGACCTAATATTACCGATTAATAGTTATTTCCTTATGGGAGAAATATGCTAATTGCCACAAAAATCTTCATATAATTTTTGTGGAGGTGGGAGTGACGGCTCCCATAAAAAAATAACAGTTCAAAGTCGGGTCTAGACTCTAACTGAATGCAGAGGGGAGTATTGGGTGGCTGTGTTGCGTCAATGACTAATTCGGAAAGCGGAAACCAGCACACGTCGTCAGGAAAAAGTTTATTTTACTGTGAGAGCTGGCAAACTCAAATTCGCCACACTTTCATGGCCAATTCGCCACTTGTGGCGCTTGGCGACAGGGTTGCCCACCTCTGCTATAAATACTGTGAAAAATGATTTACGTGCTCTGAAAAAAGGGCCATAAATACTTGACCTTGGCACTCTACTTTTAGAGGGAAGTGTCAGCTTGGCAGTATCATGTACAGTATGACCACCGAGGGGTCTAATAAATAATATCTCCCTGCTGCCTCACTTTGGCAATACCAGTACAAAGACAATTGGTCTTTCCTTTCATAAACCTGTTGTAATTCTTTGCACTGCCTTTACCCCAATTTTGCAGCCAGGAGTCTTAAGTAAATAACCCCCGTTATATGCAAATCATGCATAATGATTCTCGCTATTGGTGGCAAACTTTTAAATATGGTTCAAATAATCAGTCGTTGGAATAGATGTATAAATGGAGTTATTTGAGTGTTGTGTTAGACTACACTCAGTTTGCTGTCGTTTCTGCTTGACAGTTTTTAAAGATTTAACCCTTTGGGCATTCATTTCTAGGCAAGCCCTTGCAACCCCCCATCAAGAGAGAACTTCTCCGGCACCGAGACTACAAGGTGGATTTGGAGTCCAAGCTGGGAAAAACCATTGTCATCACGAAGACGACCCCACAGTCGGAGATGGGAGGGTAAGAATATTGATTAACATGCTGGGAAGGATGGATGGAACCAGATGCCCTATTCGAAGACTAAGGCTGAGCTTATAGTGCCGGCGACGTGACGTCGCTCGAAAACAAATGCAACTTTCGCTAGCGGCGACCGGGGGCGTCGCCGTTGCCGGCACTATAATCTCAGCCTAAGCCACCTGTGCTGAAACAGGGATATCCATAAAACCTTACCTGTTGGTGGCACTTGAGGACTGGAGTTGGCCGTCCTTGCCCTATTCAGTGGGCTGGGAATGGATCCTGCTCCATGCAAATGTACAGAATATTAAATAGGGACTAAAGTCTCTTCATAATGTAAATTGTCTGAATATAGGTAAAAATTAAAAACCATTCCTCCCATGAAATTAAAGGAACAGGATTTAAGTACCTACTTATTTGGTACCCCCCATTTATTTACAGTTTGGGATTGGGGGGTCCCCAAAAGTGAAACACCACAATTTTCAGCTCTTGGGGACCCTACAGTTCGCGAGATACTTACCGGTGAAGTTACAGGGTTTAATTCGACCCAAGGGGAAACAAAATGACTGCCAAATCTCATTCCAGTAGGAACCTGCAACATTATCGGCTGTGGCTTCCTATTGGATGGCCATTTAAATCCCCTTTAAAACCAGTAAGTAGTACTGGGAACTTCACCAGTAAGTATGTCTAAAACTGTTGACCCCATACTCGAAAATAGTGCAGCACTGGAAGCTGCCCCCCTGGTTTCAATCCTGAACAAAATATGGCAGTTAGTCAGAATTTTGACAGGAAGCAGAATGTTAAAGAAGGAATCCACCCTGAAGTGTTTAGAAACTTGCTAAGTACCGTACTTTGTTTTTCCGGTGCCTGCATCAGTCGGTAGTTTTGCTTATTAAGGTAACCAGTTGTTTGTTTTCACATCAAATGTGGTAGACTTCTTATGTAGACAATTGATCTATTCCATTGTTTTGTAACTTATTATCTATTAAATGCACCGAATTGCTCACAGTTGAAATCAGGGCAAGAACCCTTCATATCTTGATGCTGAGAGATGGGTGCCTCTGCATCAGTTTAAAGGCCAAAATATATAAATATGTATATTTTTCCTTGTCACATGGGCCCCTTAATATTCTGTACACTATTGGCACCTCACATCATTGTTTAAGAAAATTGAATTGGAAACATTCCCAAACAGACCATGTTGGGTTTGGCTCTTTGCCGGTGTGTGTGTATGTGTGTGTATCCCAAGGTAGTAACAAATGGAAGATGCCCATCCCACAGACCTTTACTTGTTCTTTGGAGTGAGGTTTGGGTGCTTTTGTGAGTTGTAGTGCAGGTAGTGACTAATTATGGCATGATCTAACACAGAGTGGTCCAAACTCAGTCCTCAACAGGCTAGGGTTTAAAGACTTCTATAATTAACCCAGCTCCAGGCAAGTTGCTGAGCTATGTTTTTCTACAAAAACCTGACCTGTTTATGGCCCTTAAACACCTACAGGGTAACTTCTACGTACTGCGAAGTGACCGTTCTTTGAACGTATTAGGCTGAAATTCCCAATGAAGTCTGTGAATTTATGGCTGTAAACAGCCTCTTTGGAGTATATAGAATACGGCCTTAAACCTTGACCACCTTGATATTTTTTTTTTTATAAAGCTGTTTAAAGCCCATCAATACCGAACGCCATTGGATTAGCATGATGGGACATTTTGGTCGTGGCCGGCTCGGTGCGACGAACTCCCTGTTGGTGTTTGGCTGCAGGGGGGCCCTCCACCGCCGCTCCACTGTTGGACCTGCCGCTGCCGGCTGCTTTGACGAGAGGTTACGTTTTAGGATAGAGGGTTACCTTTTGGGGTTTTAGCGGTTAGTGTTGGTGGTTAATTGAAGGGGTTTTTGTGGTTAGGGGTTTTCGGTTAAGGTTTTTGGGTAGGAGGTAGCATTGGTATTATGGGTTACGATCTGGTTGTTTTAGGGTAAGGGCTAAGGTTAGTGGCTTACCTTAGAGGCGAGACGGCTGCGACCAAATGTCCTAGGATTGGTGCAGTTGAGTAGTTGCTGCCCAACATCCTGTAGATATGTAGACACACCCTCACAAACAAGATTGGTTACTAGACGGTGGTGTTGTTGGTCTCTTCAGGAATTTAGAGAACCCAGAACTTAAGACGACTGTAGTTTCTAGTGATAATGCAGATTTTAAGTACATTCTTTTGAGTGAGCTTTTCCCGTGACTAATATCTGTAAATAGGTTGTTTTTATATGTGTATAGATTTAATATTTTATATGATCATTCCACTGTTTGGCATAGTTTTCTGTGATTACTGTACTTGAAGAGGAAAAGTAATGTCCATCGCTGTCCGACAACCCAATAGTGTTGTTTCCTTATTGTGCTGTTAATGCAAAGAAACGGGAAAAAAAATGAATTCTGAGATGTTCAAGTAGAGACTTCCTATACTGTGCTAAGCCTTATGGTCAGAGGTTGCTTAGTTAATGTTGGCCTTCGCACTTAAGTGTCCCAAACTCTGCCTTTTTAAAGACGCGAGCTATGTATTTATCTTTCTCAATAAGAGGACTTCACCCACACCAGTGAAGTCTAGTTACACACAACTAATAAAAATGCATTGATCCGTTTGAAAAGACCAAGCTTCTCCAAATATCAAACACAAAAGTAAATGCCAGGCAGCTGCACCAGGAGAATCCTTTGGCCAATATTGTGACAGTTCAGACAACAATCAGTATGTATAGCAAAACCAGGCACACCTGAGAGGCCAGCAAAGTTAAATCTTCAGTATATTGCATAGGACAAAGTCATCCATCCATTGAGTAGAATATTTCAGAACATTTCATACCTGAAATATGGCTGTTTTTCTGATAAATGTGATGCACCCAAGTATCATCCTAGTATTGGCATTATTCTTTATACACAAAATACTTTGAAATGTTACATGCAATCGGAGTGGGGATATCCAAAGTGTGTAAGGATGTGTGCCGGATTGACCAAAAAAAAAGTACATGAAATCTTTTTTTTTCTTTCCACTTTTTGCAGCTATTATTGCAATGTTTGTGACTGCGTAGTAAAAGACTCTATCAACTTCTTGGACCATATCAATGGCAAAAAACGTAAGTGTGCTTTCAATGTGCCAGCGTGGGGTGGGTAGAAAATACTTTATCTGGTTTAGAGAACAATGTTCTGCCTCCGTTGCCAACAACCAGTGCAAAATTCACAAAGCCTATCCCGCTCCCTGAAAACGTAAATTATACGTTGATGTAAACGTTCTTAAACTGTTTTGCCGCACGGCATTTGAATTTATAACAGCGTTTGTAAAATGTTTTCGGGCATATTTTTTCCTCCTTTCACTTGATTCCCTTTGCAATGTTGCCGGACTATCATTTATTTTTGTAAGGTACTGATCATGTTTTCATCATTGGGATAAGCAAGTTTGGGGGGGAGAGCTAAATAAACAGTTGTCAGTTGTACAAATAGAGAAGGAACTCACCACTGCTACCTTTCAGTATACAAAATAGAGTTGTGAATACAATAAAGCAGGAAGAAGGGTATATCTGAGGGCCTAATGTGAATACATATACATAGAATATTTGGAGGCTGTAGAAGAGACTAGCTCCAAAATGCAGAGGTCCACTTAAGAGCACACCTAGCTATCAAAACGGGTAAAATGTGACCTTTTAAAAGGCCTAATAAAATAAGCCAAACTATTTCAAATAATTACTACTGGATTGATGAAGTAATTCAATAAAAGTGCGGAAGACGAGAGGTGAGTATAAACCATCTCGATCAAACTAGGGGAGGGGAGTATAAACCCTCAAACTAGGGGAGTATAAAACACCTTGATCAGACAGGGAGCCGAGCTAGAATAGGTAGCTCAATATTGATGTCCCACTGGGTGGGGTGTGACAATTAGTCTCCCATGCCCATTAATTACCTCCTAGATAGACAGTGGCAATGTGAAATCAAATGCTGAATTAGCATAGCTGAGCTAGTATGTTGCACGGAGATAAGATATGCCAGTGAGAGCATAATGATGCTAAATCTACAGCATTACCCAGTGGATCAACAGTCCATCTACAAGCTAGATTTACGGCTTGCTATTGTGACCAAGAATAAAAAGTATAACATTGCTATAATTTCTACAGACTGAAATGAGATCAGTTCTGTATATGGGCGAGTATTGATAGACAGCAATGTGAGCTAAAGTCTTCTAAGAAAGCAGCGAGTATCCAAGACTACAGTTTCAGTAGTGATAACAAATCAATTGACCTGTATGGATTGATGGGTGTATACACTGTTCTCTATATGGATTTTCAATGTGATAGAAAAGGATGAAGCCTGCACTATTAGCCAACCACAAACCTGAAATCAGATATGTGCTGTGGTTATGGCGAGTGCTTTTCAATGGTGGCAAAGATCACAGAAAGAAAACAGTGAAGTAGATGGTTTGTAGTAATCACTCTGGCAATACTGAATAGTTCAGATAACTGAAAGTAAGTAACTGTTGCTAATATAGACCCTCAAGTAGAACCATCGCTAACAAAGTATCAAATCACTTGCTGTTACTAATGCAGCGATTTTGTACAACAACAGTAGTCTCCCTTCCTCCATTGAGAGCCTGTGTGGAGCTAGTATAATGTCATAAGGTGCACCGCACAGGATCTGTCAGTGAAGAAGTATTGACCCATCAATCCATACAGGTCAATTGATTTGTTATCACTACTGAGACTGTAGTCTTGGCTACTCACTGCTTTCTTAGAAGACCTTAGCTCACATTGCTGTCGGTGAATACTCGCCCATATACAGAACTGATCTCATTTCAGTCTGTTGAAATGATAGCAATGTTATACTTTTCTTTCTTGGTCACAATAGAAAGCAGTAAATCTAGTTTGTAGATGGACTGTTGATCCACTGGGTAATGCTGTAGATTTAGAATAATTATTCTCTCACTGGCATATCTTATCTCCGTGCAACATACTATCTCAGCTATGCTAATTCAGCATTTGATTTCACATTGCCACTGTCTATCTAGGAGGTAATTAATGGGTATGGGAGACTAATTGTCACACCCCACCCAGTGGGACATTTATATTGAGCTATCTATTCTAGCTCGGCTCCCTGTCTGATCAATATAGTTTATACTCCCCTCTCGTCTTCCTCCTCACACTGTTAATGAATTACTCCATCAATCCAATAGTAATTATTTTAAATAGTTAGGATTATTTTATTAGGCCATTAAAAGGTAGGTTTTACCTGTTTTTTTTTTTTTATATAGCTAGGTGTGCTCTTAAGTGGACCCCTGCATTTTGGGGCTAGACTTTTCTATAGCTTCCAAATATACTGTGTATAACAGAGTTGTCAATTGTGTTTAAAGAAATACTTTGATTTTTTTAAACCTGTTTAATAATAGGAAATTCACCCATTAGTTCCAGAAGAAAATATTAGGTTTATTGGATATAATTATTAATGTGGCCTTTCATCTACATTGAAGTTACCAAATCATCAAAGACCTCAAGAACAAGTCTAACATGTCTAACTTGCGCTTTCCATCCTAGGATGTAAGTGAACTAAGAACAGTAGCATTTTAATAAGTTGTACAGTAACTGATTCAATCAAAAAATAAATCGGACAAGTGTAGGTAATTTTATTTTAACATTGCCATGGTAAATTGCATGTCTGTTTTGACACATTTACTTTGCTAACAAACGGATAAACAGAAGCTGATCTGAATGTAACAGGCACTAAATAATGGAAAAAATAAAAAAAATTCACAGGATCCCAATAAGTGAAATATTTGTTGTTCTCAGGAAGCCTGTTGCACTAATTATATAAAAATCTTTTTACCTGTTTGGGATTGCACCTATAAAATAAAGGGCACTCAGCATGCTTTGGTAGAGTACATATATCCAGCTCTGTAGGTCTCTTCGTTTCACAGCTTATGGCTTGTGTTCATGCACTAGTGATTTCTTTACATGAGATGAGAGCGTTTTGACATTGAAGTTTGCAGGCAGTGCAGGCATATATGCTGCTTTTTATCAGGTGGAACAGTCATTACTTACTTCTCAGTAACCAGTCTGACCTTATTCTTTAAGGATGTTCTCTCTCCCTTGTAATGGTCAATAGTTGGTGTGTTAATAATGTCAATACTTTTATAGGCTCAGCCCCATTTAGTTGCTTTTATGGAAACCGTTATTGAAGAGGTACATTTTTAGAAATGGCCTCCCAATTTAAAGGTGCATTCCCCTCTACGATCTTCACAAAACTATTGTTCCTTCAGGAATTTCCTAAACTTCCTTTGTAGGCAAAAATCCTTCTGAAAATACAGATTAGCTGAAGCTTTAGTATCACTGTGAGGTCACTGCTCTCATCTGGGAGGCAGATGGAATATGCTGGGGTGATGGGACAAGCAGGGGATTCTGGGCGAGGAAATGACAACCACAGATTATCCATGATACATTGGGGAAAAATTAGGGTAGTATTTATACTTGGCCATTCTTTCAGTTGATGTGTTCATCTTGTAGTTCATTTTGGGTAGGATTGCACCTTGTCAAGAGACGGGATTTATATATATATTTTTAATCATCTTTTACATCTTCTAATAAAGGATGCGTCTCGAGTCCCATGGTGGTCTTTATGGAAAAATAATGAGCATTTAATTTTATTTGGTCGGTAGGTCCCCCAGCTAGCTGATAAACAAGGGTATAAGAAAATGATTACGTTGGTGAGTCTGCATTGTAATGCATAGATTATGGTGAAGCAGAAGTTCTAGCAGATGCAATCTTGGTTTCTACTGTTTCTGTTCTTTAAACAAAAGATATTTTTACAGAAAACTTTCAGATGAAGATCTCTGAAGGATATTATTCTGAAATGCATTACAGACACATCCAGGATTTAAGGACAGTTTAATAAATATGCCACCATTGCCTTTAAAAATGGCTCTTACATTTCAGATCAGAGGAACTTGGGAATGTCCATGAGAGTAGAGCGTTCCACGTTGGATCAAGTTAAGAAACGATTTGAAGTAAACAAGAAGAAGATGGAGGAAAAACAAAAGGACTATGACTTTGAGGAGAGAATGAAAGAGCTCCGGGAGGAGGTATGGAGATTTAGCAAGAAATATCAAATGAATAGATATGCTTAGAAGGTGGTGCATGAATGGTTCAGAGATGGGATTTTACTCTGCCAGTCAGGATACTTATTAGATCACCTGGTCATGGGTGTCTCCGTTCCTCTTGAAACACCATCCAGACACGGTTTAACGAGTAATGAATTACTAAGCACACATGTATGCAAATGTGTGGGTGTTGATCCGCAAAACATGGTCTGACTGGGATACCCAAAGACAGTTGAGAAACACTGACCTTGACTATGCTGTCATAAATATCACAACTTAAACATCCAGTGTAACCGAATAAGCCCTAAACAACCGTTACAATAGTTTGTGCTTCTCAATTTTTACGTACTCCATTTTAAAACCCTCTAGATTAAGAAGAATGTTTGGACGGACTCACTCTTGAAACGCTTGTAACTTTCTTTGTTTCCAAGGTTTGACCCACTAGCTAGATCTCCATGAAATGATTTTGCGTGCAAAATGTCATGGTGTTGGGCTGAAAACACCAGAACACATGTACATTTTTTAAATGTTGCAATCAAGGCCTAATATGCGAAAACTAATGTTTAATTGTTTGAGAATGTGTTGGATGGCAGAATGCTTTAACTTTTTTGAATCTCCAGTGTAGGAAACTGAGTGGATTGAAGCTTTAATCATACCTATGATAACGGTAGAACAAGCCCTGTGAAATGGTCATGCCCAAGCAATTTTTACATTGGACCTGTGACCAGTAACTCCAAGCGCTTTGGAAGTCACCTTTTTTCTAATGCATTTGTTTTGCCTGGCAGGGGCATTCTCCCTAAATCTCATAGACCTCCTGGTACACATGCTAATTATTTTTAATATAGCTTTAATATTTCAGTGGCACCATATTTATTTATTTATTTATTTATAAAATATTTTACCAGGAAGTAATACATTTAGAGTTACCTCTCGTTTTCAAGTATGTCCTGGGCACAGAGTAAAACAAAATAATACATGGTTACAAATACAGTTACATAAATGAACAAGGTATACATTATATACAAGACATTGCATGCACAGTTAAAGAAAATATATATTATGAGCGTATGAAACAGTTACAGACCAGATTAAAGTGTGAGACAGCCTTAGATTTGAAAGAACTTAAGCTGGTGGTGGATATGAGAGTCTCTGGTAGGTTGTTCCAGTTTTGGGGTGCACGGAAGGAGAAGGAGGAACGTCCGGATACTTTGTTGAGTCTTGGGACCATGAATAGTCTTTTGGAGTCTGATCTCAGGTGATAGGTACTGCATGTGGTAGGGGTGAGGAGCTTGTTCAGGTAGCTGGGTAGCTTGCCCAGAAAGTATTTGAGGGTGAGACAGGAAAGGTGAACTTTGCGCCTAGACTCTAGTGATGACCAATCTAGTTCTTTGAGCATTTCGCAGTGATGTGTGTTGTAGTTGCATTGGAGAACAAAACGACAAATTGAATTGTGAAGTTGAGATCATCTATCATGGATTTCGTACTATTTCAACAGTAGACACCCTACAAAAAAAACATGGTTTTCATGGTAATTTGATCAGTGGATATCGCAGCAGAACTTTTAAATATAATCTAGAAAGGAGCCTCGCAAATAACATTCCAGTTCTTGCAAAGGCTGCTGAGAAAAACTGATTGGACACACATACTTTATCAAGATTTATATAGCAGGCATGACTTCAAATTCCAGTGTCTCGGTATAATAATTTAGGCGCTCGGACACTACTTTATACAAGGCCAATGTAACATTCACATCCACAGCTAGTGTGTTCTCTTTGTGATCTGATCAATATTGGTTTTTATTAGGCTTGCAATATAGTACGCACTGGTGTGCATGCACGTGGCGCACGCGTTTACTTTATATAGGGCAAGTGGTGAAGCGCACGGCTAGGGAGCGTGGCTCGGCCGTCACAACGTTAGGCCGCGCTGTGATTGGCTCGCAGCTTCACGTGGTGTGGCAGCAGCGCGGAAATACACATTTCTTGTATTTCCACAGATTTGCCGCGCCAAAGCTCACGGCCATGCGCGGGCGCATCTCAAGTATAGCAACGTCAGTGTCGCACCCTGCAATTATCATCGACACGGTAGTGCGCGCACTATATTACAAGCCTAAGTTTCCTCAGTGCCAATAAATATTTGGGGTTTAGCAGATCTGTAATTGACCCTTTTTTTTTTTTTTTTTGTCTTGCTCTCTTTAGGAGGAAAAAGCACGAGCCTATAAAAAAGAGAAGCAGAGGGAGAAGAAACGGAAGGCAGAGGAAGATCTTGCATTTGAAGAAGATGACGAAATGGCTGCAGTCATGGGATTCTCAGGCTTTGGTTCGTCCAAAAAGAATAATTGATGCAACCTTAAAGCATTAGTCTCAGATAGCTGCCACGAAGTGGCCAATTTTTCACTATTTTTCCTATAAAAATGTGTCTTTTTATATGGAAACAGAGCTTTTTAAAAAATAATCACCTTTGTGTGATATGCCTCCCTTGGCATTGGCTTACAGCAGAGGATTATGGGAATGTTTGCGAAGATGCTTAAGACTCTTATCGGCCAATACTGTGAATTGATGCAACAAGTACGTTTTTTTTGTTTTGTTTTTTTACAGTTACGAATGGGAAAGCTACCAAAACCGGGGCCCACATTTAAAGAAATACTATCCATTTATAATGCTGACAAAGAGCCTAACAAAACCACAAATAGATAAACAGGCAGTCGGCAACAACAAAAAACATGTGTAAAAGATGGCGTACTATTAAGTTATGTTTTAGAATCCCTTAAGGGAGCTGTTATATTAACCATCAAAGCTTTGTTTTAATATAAAAGGACTGTTTTATTGTTAAACAACATAAATAATAGGTGAGCTCCTGCACAGCAAGATTTTGAAGGCATTGACCAACAGGACAGATGTGTGTATACTGCTAACATGGAATGCAGCTTCCTATTTCTGCATGTTTCCTCCATACCAGCTGGCTAACGGTTTGCTGGGAAACACAAGATGGGTGCGAAGAAAACAAAGAAGGGCTTCAAGTTATTGGCTATTCTATGTATTTTTTGTTGTTATTATTGGTTTTAATAATTTTCCCGCACATAACTTGTTCTCCAAGGACTTTAAACATTTTTGACCTTTTGGACTAGCTGTCGGAGAGCATAATATGGGCACTCCCGTATTGCCACCGATCGAAATAAATAAGCTTTGTTTCTTTTCTTCCGTCGAGTTTAAAATGCAATGAAAGGCAAAAACAACCTTAAATTAGTTGCAAATGACCCGTGTCTGCAGCCTCCATGCTCCACCCCCCCACACACGCTTTTAAAATAAATTCACTGCCACTGTCACGCCTGCTGATTTTCATTACAGCCATCTATTGTGAGAAGTCTGGAGCCGAACGCTTTTTACGGGAAACAATTTCCCCTTCCCTTTGCCATGTAAATCTCTCCTCCGCTCTATAATATTTGTCAGCGTTTGCTTCACTGGCCTTGCGCTGGGTACATTTTTGTGTTGATAAACATTAATAAAATCCAGCCCTGACCATTTTGGTAATGAACTATGATAGCAATTCGCCTGTTACATAAGACAATAATTCTTTCTCTTCTGCAGAGTAGGTCAGCACGAATCACCTAGGCGGAAAATTAAAAAGGGCTTTTATTTATTTATTTCCGTTTGCATATGTTTATGGTTTTTCCAAGATTTGAAACATTATCAGACGTTTACAGTGACCCGGTTACTTACTTAGCAGCTGTAATGGACGCATTTTTCTCCCTAGTGTACACACAACTTTTTTTTGTCCACAACTACATTTTAAAGATGTAATTGTATGTGGCACTACGTGACTGATATGTTTCATAGTACATAACTAGGTGGTTGCAGTCTTAAAAATTACATAAAATAAAACATACAGGTACATGTAATTTTTATTGATTTTTAGTTTGCTTGGAGATGTTTGCAAACATTGTAGCCAGAAATTTTAGGGTGGGTTTTACTGCTCTTATTGCTTTGTATTTTATGCCCGTTCCTATAAGTGTTTAGACAGGAACAAATATAATTACCTTATTACTGGGGTGGAACCAACCAGTACTTTAAAGCGTATTTTAGCTACTTTGGATCAATCAAACGTTCCAATGTCAGACTACCCTCCATGTATTTCTTTCTGAGCATCAGTTCAAATAAACAATTGTCAATATTTTTTTTAGTGATTGACCTTCAAAAGTGCATTGTCACATGAAACCAAACTGAAGTATTCATTAACGTTAATTTAAAAAGCCTGGAATGTTAAAAAAAAAAATATTATTTTCATTTGTGCCAGTGACTCCTTTTTTTAATATTACCTTTCTACCCCTTCAATATTTGCCATAGCAGCCGATCAGGCGGTTTTCAGCTGAAATTTTCTCATTGATGTCAATAAGTCCCTTAGTCTTTGCTGCGCCGTCTGCCATTTTTTCATGTCCCCTGCCTGTCAAATGACCAATTAATAAAGGAGACAGGTGAACATTTTATTAAAATAGCAATCGGAAAAAAGATGTAGACAACATCGTTGGCCTAAATGGTTTGTTGCGGAAACCAGTTCTGCGTACTCGACCTCCTAAGAATGTGGTGTTTGTAAGGGTTACACATTTTTTTTAATGCATGACAAGACCATGTCTAGTTTGATTTGTGTAACACCTTGACTGCTGGACAAGCAGTGCATTGCAGGCCCCTCGAGCAGCGGGGTGGTTGAATACAACCCAGCAGGTAGTTGGGCTGAGATGGTTGGTTTCCTTGACTGTACAGTTTGCACTGACCCTTACACAGCCAAGCACATTTCCACTGGTTTTGCAGTCCTCTCTGTCAGCTCGTAGGTGACTGGTGCTTTGTGCAAAACATGGTAATTTCTTTTTTTTTATTTCTCTTTGTAATAAATTGAATTCCATGTCCTGCTTTTGTCACGTAGCTGTTGATATTGAAATTGTCAATGCCGTTTCCTTGATAAACAGTCATACCTCCCCTGTTTGTTTGCTGCTGTTGTAATCCTCTAATTGTTGACCTCCTTTGACAGATTCCTTGCCATCACTTCTTCAATTCAGATCTTAATCCCTGCAAGGGAAGCATTGAAATGATTCAGCCACTGGCATTGCCATCTGATACAATGTGTCCTTCACTGGCTGACCTCTGCGTCGCCTCTTTTCAAAATAGTACTCTGCGGCATGAGACATCTGTCAGTTTTCTCTTCCCTCTTATTAACTATCTATGTGCACTAAACACGTAATATACTGTTGGAATCCTGTGTGCGCTGCTAATTGCTTTTTAATGCATTTTCTGTCATGTTTCCAACAGAGTCCCCATTATCGCTTATAATGAGGTACTCCTCATTAATAAAACAAGGAGTTGTGGGAGCTGTCGTTTTATTAAACATTATCCCTGAGCCTTTTGCATGCGTTTTCTCCACGATTGACTTGCATAAAGCTTCCAATAGTCCCATTTCCTGCCTTATTTAAAGTGCTCATTAAGCACCATATTCACTAAGGGTATGTGCCACAGGCACTAAATGGAAGACAACCTTATTGAATAAGGTCCCAAGTGATTTGTTACAGACTGAACTAATTAAGATAAATTGGGTCTGCCTCTTTCTGATGTCACCGTACTCTCACTATTAATCTTATGCTCTGTTTGATCCCACACAAAGAAAGACATTTTAAAACTTTTTAAAAGAATGGTCTTTAACCACTTCTCTTCACTAGTGAAGAGGCTAATGTTCAGGTAGAAATGTAACAGAAGCACATAATTTGACGGCAGAGAAGGATCATTTGGACCACCGTGTCTGCCCAGATTCCCATCGGCTGTAAAACCTCAGACCCTATCTGGTCTTTGACTTTCATAGTTAGGATAGCCTTATGTTTATCCCATGCATTCTTTTAATTATCTTACAGTATTAGCCTTGACAGGCTGTTCCACTAAACCCTGTAACATGTCAGCTGGAGTTATTTTATTTAAAATCTACAAACTGTTTTTGCCCACGCGGGATAAGAGGGATCTGTTTTCCTAAATACATATATGAAACATGATGTACATATAACAAAGTAAGTACTGGCAGCACACACTAAGAAAGTCTGTGTAGCAATAACGGGTGCAGACAGGAACAGAGAGGACCCTCGTTCCTCTCAAATAATCAAATAGAACATAAATGTTCCCAGCACACCAAGAAAAAAGAACTAATAAAGGATAAGCCAAAAAGTCAAATTTAATTAAACATTAACGATGCATATAATGTCAAACAGCAACAGAGGGACAACGTGTATATATACAGGGATGGGGAAGGAAAGAGAGGAAGAAAAAAACACAGGAAATAAAAAGTGCAGGGCAAGGGGAGCAATGTAACGTTTCGGGGTACAGACCCCTTCTTCTGGCCCGTTCCCAGGTAGACCGAAGTCACATGGTACTTCCCTTACCCTGTGACTAGGTCCCTGAAATACACAGTGACAAACTGACACTAAATTACAAAGGTAAATGAAACAATGGAATAACAAAGATATATAAAGAGCTACTGCTGGTACTCCAAGCAAAATACAGGTAAACTGGGAAGCACAAATCTCATGTAGGAGTGCCTGAAAACACAGTGACAGATTATAGGAGTGCCTGAAAACACAGTGACAGATAAGGAGTATAACTGGCAAAGTATGGTGCTACAAGGCTAATGACCCACTGAAGTAGACTTGTGGCCAGCATACACAGGAACAGCAGTGCTGTTTTTTTTTTTTTGCACACTGAGGAGTTTACTGTTCCAGCTGAATTTACCTTTGGACTGTTCCTGTGTATGCTGACCACAAGTCTACTTCAGTGGGTCATTAACCTTGTAGCACCATACTTTGCCACTTATACTCCTTATCTGTTACTGTGTTTTCAGGCACTCCTACATGAGATTTGTGCTTCCCAGTTTACCTGTATTTTGCTTGGAGTACCAGCAGTAGCTCTTTATATATCTTTGTTATTCCATTGTTTCCTTTACCTTTGTAATTTAGTGTCAGTGTGTCACTGTGTATTTCAGGGACCTAGTCACAGGGTAAGGGAAGTACCAGGTGACTTCGGTCTACCTGGGAACGGGCCAGAAGGAGGGGTCCCCTTGCCCTGCACTTTTTATTTCCTGTGTTTTTTTCTTCCTCTCTTTCCTTCCCCATCCCTGTCTTTGTCCCTCTGTTGCTGTTTGACGTTATATGCATCGTTTATGTTTAATTAAATTTGACTTTTTGGCTGATCCTTTATTAGTTCTTTTTTTCTTGGTGTGCTGGGAACATTTATGTTCTATATGATGTACATATAATTTTGATCTGTAAATGTATCATGTCAAAGTTATTACCATTAGATTAAAAAGTAGCAGTGTTCACTGAAATTGTTACGTAACATTTATGGGCAGTACAGTAGGGCCCAGCTTCTCGGCGATCTGCCGATGCGGCGGTGCCGAGAAGGGGGCCGCCATGACTGCGCATGTGCAGAACGAGTTTGCGCGTGAACAGAAGCCGAAAATCGCTGGTTCCGCTTTGCCACGATTTTGGCTTTGTGGCGTAGCCAGCGAACGTAACCCGCCGTACAAGCGGGGCCCGTCTGTCTTTGCCAAATTTGGTGCAAGAACGGCAACGTTTAAAAAAAGTATTTTTCAAGGGGATGTTACGAGTAATGCATCTGTTAATGTTTGCTTCACTTTTACAGGTGGACCGTTTTTAGAAACATCCTCTAAATCAGTAGTTTGGAATTTTTAAAAAAAATTTGCGGAACCCTAACCCTCTCTAATAGTGCGTCTGAGATCAGATGCATTATCAATTCTTTTGTATTTGGTACAATTTCTAAATGACCTGAACATTTTGAGAACCCTCTAAGGATTCTTGGGGAACCCATGTTTATTGGGAACTCTGTTGAAAAACACTGCTCTAAATGCATTTATTGAGAATGTCATGATTTTGTGAATGTGTACGGCTGTCTTTTAATACTGATTTTTTTTTTGGGGGGGGGGGGTTATTTTATTGGGCAAAGGCAATTTAAATCCTGTAATTTGTGTTTCAACCAAGGAGACCTGGAGACGACCAGCAGCGATGCAATAAATAAAGCAAGTAGGGGCTTTATCACATAAACGAAGGGCATGATGTTTTGAAGCATTCTGCAAATTGGTCTCATGTATGCTCAGAGACTTGGCGTTAACCAGATCTATATCCTTCTAGTTAAGGTCACAAGCCAAGGTCACACGAGGACATTTGAAATTACGTTTCCCTGGTGACCACTTGAGTTGCAAATGCTTTTCCGTATCAATTGATATCTTTCCTACAGAAGAATTGTAATTGTGACATGGTTATGGGTTACGGTCCTTAGATTATGCCATAAGGTTTCCTGTTATAGTTCCACAGCAATAAATACATTACAGTCCCACTCTATTTCAATGGATGTTTCCTGGTACCAGGACAAGGATTGTTTTGAATTATCTACTGCACATTTTAAACATCTAAATTGTCATCTTGGGATATATATATTTTTAATATTTATAACCGCATTTTCTCTCCTCTAAAACGGATATAATTTCTCTCCAGAGGGTTTTTTTTCCGACATAGCTGCTTGCTGGCTGCTGTTCCACAGATATCGTCATTGCTGGGAGCAACTCAATATTAATGGCAGAGAAGGTAGTTCTAACAGATCTGCCGAATTCCCATCAGGAGCAAAATAGCTATTGGATATCTGAACGTACGAGAAAGTGAAGAGAAGCAGAAGTGTACCATATTGTGTGAATAAACATTACTTCGTACTTGAGTGATAGTAACGCAAGGTATGGCGATGTTCACCTTCACTAGCATCAGAAGGTTGAAATAAAGTGAAAGCATCACAAACTTTGTAATCTTTGTTTTTTTAATTTCATATTCAATGTAATCAGCTTCCTTAGATTCAGTCACCCTTCAAGTATTAATATATCTGCTTCTTCTGTTTATCTGGTTGGGCAATGGTGGCATCATAATTGCTCTACGACCAAACAACAATTCACCTAGTTTTGAAGACTGACAGTGTGATCATGAAAGGATGTTAGATAAAGATGATTAAAGCCATCAGACACATTTTATCCACTGTGGAGAAGTTAACCGTTAAAATGCACGTGATACACACACACACACACACACACACACACACTTCTTTGTCTTTTGTCACAGAAATTGTATTTGTGATGGTGATGTTTTTAATTAAAAATCAAAACACAATTTCCGTGCCAAAACGCAAAGAAGTTTGACTTAGAATGTGTTTTAGCTATTTGCACATCTATATTTATTGTGTGTGGGGGTCTCCGTCTCCTGCTGCTGGTGCCTGCCGGAGCAGCACCCCCTCTCTCGGTTGAGGTGCACGGACACGGCCAGCCCCCGTCGCATCTCCCAGCTGAAGAGGAGATTTCAGGGGAGCCTCGAGCACAGGTTCGACAGTATTGCGCATGTGTGGGGGTGGCAATTGGCTTATGCGCGCCACGGCTCACAACCCCTTTTTGTGCGCATGCAAGGTCCGTGCAGCCTAGATTGCTGTTTTCGTGCGACGGCCGCGCGCCCATTAGTTTCGTGACGTCACTCGCGTTACGGTTTTTCGTTACAAGGCAAGGTTTTTTGCCCATGAAAACCCTGTAGGTGCCAGCAAAGAAGTTTCACATCAAAAATACTTATACTTGTATGATTTATTTGAAGGTGTCAATTAGATGTCACTTATATAACATGCCACTGTCCTTGGTTTATTTTCATCCTTGGAGGTACTCATCCTTTAAAGAACTCAATTGAATTAATAGGAGTGATGTTTAATATGTTAAAACCTGGTTTAGGTGATCTTCTTTGTTAAATGTATTGGACATTTAAAGCTATAGGACATTTCAGGAAAACGTCAAATGTTGTGGTAGTCTGATTTCGTAGCTATATGTAAAATGTGCAGATTCGATAGACCAAATGGCTTATGTCTGCCACCAATATATATGTTTCTATACCTCTTAACTCTCCAGCAACCATGTGAATTCGACTGGCCCCCAGTGACATGAACATAAGTGGGAGGGGGGGGGGAGGGCGCCCCACTTCTATTCTGATTGCGATTACCACTCTAATGAAGCGGTGAACACGGTCACTCCTTAGAAAACAAGCAGTAATGACATCCATATGTGCCCTTGGCGCGCCAGGCCTCAGGATGATCCGGGTACATCATGAGTAGCCAAAGAGCTCTAATGTGCTATTAATGATGTAGAAGCATTCATTTTATTATTCAAATGTCTGCGAGGGCAGAATTACGTGGTGGTCTTTCCTGAGACTGCAAATGTACTTTTTAATCAATTTTTAAAATGTATTTAGAAAATTATATATATGGACATGGAAATGCATTGCAGTTACCTGTTGTAATGAAGGAGTTAATGAAAATTGTCAGTGTATTACCGCTGCAGTGCCGTGAAACTCATTGGAAAGCAGCAATACAGATGACGAGGGCTTAATTAATGTTCAGCTTGGGTAATTACAATGGTTTAGTTCACGTTTTAATATAGATAATGCCACACTAGGTGTGGGAGTTGTAGTGAGTGACTATCGAGAGCATTCATGAATAAAGAGGTTTGAATGATAACATTATTCACACAGCTCCCGTGGTATTATCTCTATTTTGGTACTGGGTTTCCGAATGAGATTATGGTAAGTGTTCAACAATTTCATGTTGCTCTGTTAGACAGATTTCTTTTGCCTTCTAGCACTTGCAATGGTTTGAGAAAGCAGAAGAGTTAGAATGAGGATCTGCATTTAAACCGAGTCACCGATCACCCATCAGCTAGCAGGCATTTCTGTTCCCATTGCCATTGGTCATTCTGTCAATCTCTCCCTACTCCTAATCGTTAGCGGCGCATGTACTATTTTTCAGCTTTGTCCCTGGCGTAAAATAACCTTATTGCAGTGCGAGAGGTCTCTCTTTTTTTTTTTCTTCCTCCACAATCTAATAAGAGGTTTCTAATGATAACTAGAAGAAGCTCACTGAGCCCAAAGTGCCCCTTCACATAATTGCTGCAGTTTAAAAAACGTATTATTTTGATGAAGTCTGCTTCAAAAAATCAGCTTTCTTAAAAGGTAACAGTCCTGGAGTCTATTTGTTGTGAGAGGATGATGCGGCTTCTGATTTGTGTTATTACAGATATTAATGTATTTCTGTAGGGCACTGACAGTGCATGCAGTGCTGTATAATTTACAGGCCTAATAAACGCCTAGCCAAGTTTACAATCTAATATTGGTGCCCAGGGCACAAAGATATAAAGATCACAATAGGCTGATGCAGTTCTTTGAAACACTATCCTCTCATGTCAAATTGCCTCGCTGATAACAGCCCTAGATTGATTATTAACAAAATGCATATTTCTATATTTAAAACTAATTTGGAAATATGTATTGGCTGCAGGGTTATAACAATAGCAACCCAATCCCAGTTTTCACACGTACCTCTGATTCATTAGACAAATCCATAAATCTGGCAAATATTATCGATTTGGTTAAATTGTGGCAGGTGCATTTAGTCATTCGTGCTGTAAACATATGTAGCCCCCTTTCCCCGTGTCCAAGGGAACTACGTGTGCTGCGTACCCGTCTAGTGTGCAGGAAGCCTAATCCTCCGTCACTGGGAGCCTCTCTTCATGCCAAACTCCACTATCTCCTCTGTGGGGATCTGGGTGCCCTATTGGCTGTATATGCACACGTGATTCCTGCCCTGGAGCCTGCTTGGGACCTGTAGTCCGCGCGGAGCCTGCCTCCAATGGTCACTGCACTTCTATCCAATGCTCATGCGCACCACTCGTTCGTGCATGCGCGAGCACTCAAAATGGCTGCCGCCCGACCGGAGGTCCGTCGCGAAGCTTCGGCTACCCGACCGCCACCCCGCACCCAGCCCGGACCACCCACAGTCCCGGAGGCACTCGGGCAGCTCAGCAGCCGTCTCCCTTCCCCAGCCAGGAGGTAAGAGGGGACCTGGCTACATCCTCCCCCTGGTGGAGACTCCGTATGTCACACAAATGATATAATAAAAATTCATTTAAATATTGTCATGGGAGACCAGGCCATTTACACCTTTTTACCAGGATCATGCATTGAGCAAAGCAAGTTAATGAAATAAATTATAAATTTCTTCACAGAAAAAGGCAAACGCACAATGTTACACAAACTACAGCAAAAAGACACGCTTACTTGGGAATTGAGGTTGAAAAACTATACTTTCCTAGGTGTAGGGGCTTATCAATCCAAAGCTTACCCTAAAAAGTCTTGGAACTGAAATCAACCTGCAGTTCCAAACGCAACAGCTCCCATCTCTCTCCAAAGGGCTGGAATTCACTTGGTGCTTAGAATCTTAGAAAACTTGGAGAACACTGGAAAACACTCTATCTAATGGGCGCAAGGGGTTACAATACCTCTGACTTTCATTCAAAAAATACTATAGCCAAATCCAAAGCGTGAGAAATGTCTCTGCCGCCAATCAGAGACAAGCTGGTAGACACAACAGGGTTACCTGGAAATCTGAATGAACCAAGGGGCATGGGCAATTTGGCACCTCTGGCCTTGGTTTCCTCAATGCCACCTGCGGTGACAGGCTCCTGCCAGTCTGGTTGGATCAATGGAAATGCAAAGGGCGTCCATTGATCTCAGGACGTGGATACTTGTCCTTACCTTTTGTCCAAATGGTCTTGACTCCTCAGACACATCCTCTGTGGCTTTCATCTCCACCATATGAGTAGACACAGTGACACCCAAGTTGGTAGCTCACTGGCTCACTCAGACCACTGGCTCTGAACGTCCCAGCTCATCTCTGGGCACAAACAGATATGTTTTACAACACACTGTTCCATAAAATATACACTTAGGATTTTTTTTAAGTCTTTTGGTTATGGGAAACAGAATAAGAAGCTGGACATTATTTCTTACTAGCCATATTCCGCACACTATAGAATAAACTTAGGACTGGACTTTTAAAAGTCCCCTGACAACCTTGTAGATGGTTGGAGTACCCCCAGAACCCATATACCGGTTCTGTGTGACCCGGGCATTTACTGGGTATCCCCATTAACCTAGGGACCCCTTGACTGTTTCAGGGACTCCTCACATCCCTATGCCCCATTTACCTTTTTGGGCTGTGCTGAAGCAGGGACCTCTAGTGGTGAGTCGCGCAAGCGATTTCAGGGGGAGATATTATCGAGACAATGTATCTACATGCAGCCAGGCATCCGACCTGATTCCTGGGTACATTTTTAGGGTAACCAGCAACTCTGGGCCCTGACTAGATAGACACAATCTGACAACACTTTCTCCGCAACCGCCCCCCCCCCCCTGAAACTCATACAACCGCAATCCCTGCTTGCTGGCATCCCTGGAAAGGTAAAAACACAAACATTCTTTATTGTCGCATAATTATAGGTAATGCTTTTACAACAGTTGGGTCCAAGAGCTGACAATCCTGAACCCCAAAACATGGATCAGAGGTAACCAAACGGGCTTAACCTTTATTAGTGAGCCTGGCTACCTCTTCACCGTCAATAATATATACAACTTAACACAGTGCTAACTCTAAACCATGTTAAACACTTCCGTGAGTATGGTTATGATGGGAGCAAATCGGATCCGAGACAGCTGCTGAGACTCGTAGTGGGGTGCCCCTAATGAATCATATGCCACTCTAGTGGGAGGCCGCCTCACTCTCTAACTCCTGCGAGTCTCTTCTGCAGTGTCTTCCTCTTGGGTGATGCTGTCGTGGGCTTGAGGCCCTAACCCTCTCATAAGGGGTGAACCAGTCTCCACAAAGTCTCTGGAAGGGACAAAGCGAAGGCTTCATGGGTCAAGGGGACGGCTTGTTGAAACCACGGAGCAAGGTACATGAGGCACGGGCCCATTACCCATTGCTTCTTTGGGAGGTGCCCACCAGTCTCCATTTGAACTAGCAGAGGTTCCTTCCATAGGATTCTGATTTGGCTCGGTCACTGACTCTGAGTTCTCACCAGACCCCTCTGGCTCGCTGGCCATTACTGCAGTCTCAGGTTCGGGGTCACTTTCCCCCACTTGTGGAATGGGCAGTGATTGCGGTGCCAGACCTTTACCCTGCCATCTGCATCTCAGATTCTGTAGAAGGGAGGCCCGGCATTTGGGACTCTACCTCAAAGGGCCCGTCTCTCCAGCGGTCAGCTAGCTTGTGTTTACTGGGGATTCCTAGGTTTTGTAGGAGAACGGGGTCTGCGTGACGAAGTTCCCGATAGAGGACCTTGTGGTCATGCCATACCTTGTTGCACGTGTTCAGATGAGCCGTGGCTTTTTCCGCCAACTGATATGCGTGATGCAGGCTGTCCTGGAGCCATCTCACATATTTGTAGTGAGTCATGTTGAGTACCCCATCAGTAGATACCCGGAGACGGGTGTCCACAGGCAGTCGTGCCTCTCGCCTGAACATCATAAAGTATGGTGTAAACCCTGTGAATTTGTGCCTGGTGCAATTATACGCATGCACTAGCGCTTCGACGTGCTTTCTCCATTCGACTTTCTGGGAGCCCGGTAGGGTGCGTAGCATGTTAAGCAGGGTTCGGGTGAATCTCTCTGGCAGAGCATCTCCCTCTGGATGGTATTGACTGGTCCTAGACTTCCGGTTGTTGAGCAAGTTGAGAAGCTCCTTGATAAGCTTGGTTTCAAAGTCTCTCCCTTGGTCGGAGTGCATTCGATTCGGCAGTCTGTAGTGGATGAAATACTTCTCCCACAGCACTTTGGCCACTGTGAAAGCTTTCTGATCTTTAGTGGGGAAAGCTTGAGCATACTGGGTGTAGTGATCGGTCACTACCAAGATGTTCCCGATGCCCTTTGAGTCTGCCTCAATACAGAGAAAGTCCATGCAGACTAGGTCCATGGGCCCAGACTAGACTGTAAATGGCGCAAAATGACTATAAATAAAAACAGTTCAGTGAATAAAAGTGCTAGAACGCAGTGAATAAATGGATAAGTCACTAAATTTCACATCAAACTGCAGCTCCGTGGAACAGGATCCTCTGAAGCATATGCTCCTTGGTAACCTCACAAAGAAAGCACAAATGCATACGGTATGGGGCATTAACGTTTTACTCTCATAGGACAAACAACACAAGGGGGAAAAGGACAACTTACAATTTTCCTGCAGGTAAAATGCAGAGAGTAACTTCGGGCGCACTCCAACCCTACTCCGGACTTGGCCGCTCCTCGTGGTGTGCATTATCACGCGCACAGCTTCCCCGTTCTGCGTTTCTCACTCACAGCTTCCTTGAGTTGCCTCGCTTTAGTCTCGCGTTTGTCGGTCGAGTTCCTGGTAGGGTAGCAGACTGCTACAGTGGCCTCAGAAGTCCAAAAAGCCCAATGCATTTCGCCCACTTATAGGCATCTTCTGAGGTTATCCATGGGCCCAGAGCCCTTTAGGTGACCCATTGGGTCTGCGCGTGTGGGCAGTGTTTTCTTCTGGATACACCACAGGCACTTTCTACAGTGGCGCTCTACTGACTCCCTCATTTTGGGCCAGATGTGCCAGTCTTTCACTAGGCCGAAGATCTTGTATATGCCCAGATGTCCATGCTTATCATGCAGTGATCGTAGAACCTGGTACTTCAAGCACCAGGGCAGTACCAGTTGTCTCCTATCGGGATGGTTATGGTACAGAACGATCCTGTAGAGGAGACAACGCTCTATGTGGAACGTGTCCCATTCTCTCATGATGACTCCGACTGTGTCGGTAGGGGCACACTTCACCAAGGACGGGTTGTTCTGCTGGATGGCCTGGTGTATAGCTCTAGCCACCGGGTCATGCATCTGGTACTTCATCAAGTCTTTCCATTCTAGGACGATGTAGGGGCAATTCGCCAGCCTCTTCCAGATTGGCCCAGAGCAGAGCCCACACTACATCAGCGTTGGTCCCCAGTATGATGCGGGCGCTTGGCTGTTCCTGGGGCACGGGACATGTTAGAGCCTCTACCTCCATTGGATGGGTCTTGTTGGTGTTCAGTTGGGGAATATTCAACCGTACGTTTATCACTCCGTCGATGGGGGAGTCTTTGCTTCTAAGTCCCCATTGTTTCATCTTCTCCACCGACTGCATAGGCAGATGTTTCAAATGCTGGTCGTAGAATGGCCGGTAGATAATGGTCACTTGCGACCCAGTATCCAGCAATGCAGAGGAGTATATTCCTTCCACCAAGACTCGTAAAATCGCCGCTGGCCCCACTCTACTGTAGGCATCTGGTTGAGATACTTCTTCAGGGTTGGGCGCCAGGGCGCTGTCCGATGACGCAGAAGGTGGTTCCATTGTCTGCACTGTGAAAGCCATGGCCCCAGAGGTGGATCTTTTGGATTTTGGGCAGTCCTTAGCGAAGTGACCATCTCAGTTACAGTTGTAACAGCAGTTATCACGGTCGGCATTGAAAGCAGGATTAGGGGCTGATCTCCTAGACACCGACGGGTTCTGTCGCGGAGGATCCTGGGGGGTGTGGTCCTCAGGATTCTCTTTTCCACTAGGCTTCTTGGGAGGGTTCGCTTTGGTCACCGTCTTAGACGATTTCCGAGAGGTCTTGGGAGCGTGGAAGTGTAAGATGATCTCTTGTTCTTGTATTCAGTCCATTAGATCCTCAAAGTTAGGAGGATTCTCCATGGAGAGAGTACAGCAGATCCTGTCCACCAGAGGGTGGTTGAGCGAGGCTCCTCACAGTAATTGCTTGGTGCGATAGTCTTCCAATTCAGCCACATAGATAACCTTTTTGTTGACCAGAGTCCACAGCGCCAGCTGTAATCGTTCGGACAGTTTCTCCCCTCCTTTTGCTTGAAGGCATGGAACTGGGCCAGCAATGCAATGGGGTCATCTTTAGTGCCAAATGCTTTGGTTAAGGCCTGAATCAGATCTTGGGCATCGGCCTCTTCATGGCACTCACGCTATAGTCGTACTATTTTGGCGGCTGGGGGCCGCAGGCACTTTATTATCATTGGTCTTTTTATGGCATCAGAGCAAGACCATTCTTGCAGCATTTGCACCGCATGGTCCTTCCACTCTTCAAACTCCTCTTCTCCCAATGGTGTAGGCCGCACGACAGAGAAAGCTTTAAGCTTGGATATTGGTGGAACTGCAAGGACTGCGTTAGAGCATTCACCAGTTGGGGCCGTGTTACCCCCAAGTCTGAGCCTCCGGTTGACAGGCGACTATGTTGGTCAGGTTGGCGACTAGGGACTTGCTCAGGACTAGTCCCATATCTTCTGGGGGTATATGAGGGTCGTGGGGCTTCAACCCGGTGAGGCACCTCTAGTGGAGTTCCCAGACTGAAGATTACCCTGGGTAGGCGTGGGTCTGAGTAAAGTAAGGAACAACCCATGGGCAGAACTACACTCCTCGGGGTATAGGGTGGGAGTGAAGACTCAGCCCAATAGGGTACCTCGGATGTGGGTCCCGGACTGGAAGTTGCTATTGGTATTGGCAGTTCGGGAAAGATCAATGGACAGCTTTGGAAAGTGTAGGGCTTCTGGAAAGTGTAGGGCCCGGGGGGTATCTGCTTCACGTATCTCGCTGCCTGTCGCCATTATAATAATGTTCCAGCGGTATGAGGGATCCCACTTCTGGCCTATTTGCCGGACAATAGCAAAACCCGGAAAAGGCCTAAGTTTTTTGAGAACTTCCCGGGGGGTTTTGTTGAACAAGATGTCCCCCACTGTGACCACGTGGTGGGGAGACTCCCTGAATTCCAAGGCCCAGTCACGGACCTGTTGCTTGGAAGGTGAGAACATGGTTCTCAAATTTTTAGCGTTACTTTTACGGGCACCCCAGGTCTGAATCTCAGCAGCGCCTCCAAATGTAACCCCCTTTCTCTGTGTCCAAGGAAACTACACCTGCTGCGTACCTGTTTAGTGTGCAGTAGGCCTAATCCTCTGCCACTGGGAGCCTGGGGTGATTACGTCTAACTGAATACAGCGCCTAATACCTGAGAGGGATCATAGTGCAGGCCCCTTTCCTGCCTCGGATTGATGCCGGGGGTCTCAGGAGCTGATAGCCATTAATAGCAGCTCCGGACCCCCCCGGCATGCATCCGAGGCAGGAAACATGCATGTACAGCAACTTCATTACCTTAGCGGCTTACCGCTAAGGCAATGAAGGGGTTAAACACCTGTGCCAGGCTTCCTGTAAGAAACATACAAAACAATACAATACTGTGGCTAGCGGGGGTGGGTGAAGGGGGAATTTGGCCCTTAGTGGCTGTTTAGGCATTGCGGTGGGGTTGCTAGTGGAGTTAACCAAACCGCTACCCACCCACACGGTCTAAACACGCATCCTTAGGGCTAATACCCCCTTCACCCACCCGTCAGGCCTAAGCACCCACCCCAGACTGACTATACCCACCCTATACCCATTGAGTAGTATAGTGGTACATCATACCCATATAATAATAATATGGGTATGATAAGCCTATATAGCACTCAATGGGCACCCTAATAAAAATACAGTAATACATAAGACACACAATAATAAAAGCCAACTAAACTACCAAAAAATATATATATATCTCTACAGATATATAACAGTCCCATAAGAAAGTCTTATCTGTTTCTGTAGCTGTAGAGGAAGGCCTCTCTGCTCTCCTGGATCCGCACCCTTGTGTGCTATAGAAATATCAGGATCTAAATTTAGAAGTCTTGTCCCCTTTGTCTTGCTGTCAGCCTGCAGTCTCTCTGCAGCTCAAGACATCTGTTGTTCCCCAGGTCAGCCAAGTTGTGGACTAGGGAACTCTGGTCTGTCCTTCCTGGGTCAGCCCCAATTGTGAGCTCAGGAATCCTCCTGTTTCTGGGAACAGACTTTTTCTATAGTTGTAATCAGCCAGGTGGAGTCTAGCTGATTGCTGGTGTTCAATTAACCAGCACACTGCTGGATTAGACACAAGTTTCTTAACAGGGATAAGTCCCTGTTACAGGACCCTTTACCCGTAGCTTCTCCGTGAGGTGTTTCGTGGTTTGGGGACCCTTTGAGAGGGTCCCTCCATAGGATCCTCTACAGCTGCATTCACAGTTTCCTAAGTTTCTGCAGATTCCGTGGAAGACTCAGTGGTGGTTTAATTTGCGTTGTTCTCGTTGTCTTCAGACTGTTCCGGCTCACCGTCCAGTGGTGTAGCCGGTATCTCTGGCTCGTCGTCTCCCATCTGCGGGATGGGGAGAAGGTGGATACGGTGCCAGACCTTTACCCGGCCATCCGCGTTTTTTATGCGGTATACCAGGAGGCCCAGCATCTGTGACTTGACCTCAAATACGCCGTAACGCCAATGGTCGGCTAATTTGTGCTTCCCGGGATTCCAAAGTTGCGGAGAAGCACAATGTTTCCAGGGTGGATTTCCTGGTGTCTGAACTTGTGGTCGTATCGCCTCTTGTTATTGGCATTTAAGTGAGTGGTAGCACTCTCCACTTATAGGCTTGTGTAACGGATCGGGGGACTTCCGGGTCTGTTACTAGAGCGCGCTTCCCCCTGCTTCACCTCACCACCAATTTAAATTAGTTTTAGTTGCCGCCACCGCCGCCATCTACCACCCCCTCCTCCTCCTCTTCTTCTGTTGCCGCTGACAATGACTCTGTTGCCGCCGACGCCACCTCTGCTTCCGCCGCCAAAATCATCAGGTAGGCATGGGGTGGTCAATCATTCATGCAGGTGTCTGCTGAAATGACTTGGGGGAGTGCTGGATGCTGACTTGGGGGGTGGGGCTGCTGACATGAGGGGGGGGCTGCTGAAATGAGGGGGGGCTGCTGACATGGAATGGGCTGGGGGGCTGCTGATATGGGTTGTGGGGGCTGCTGATATGGGTTGTGGG
>CM071571.1:34892351-34942283 GCA_036426205.1 Ascaphus truei | reverse complement strand
GGTGAGTGTAAAAGGGGACGAGAGGGAGAGGGGGAGTGTAAGAGAGGAAGAGAGAGAGGGGAGTGTAATAGGGGAAGAGAGAGAGGGGGAATGTAAGATGAGAAGAGAGAGAGGGAGTAGTGTAAGAGGGGAATAGAGTGCTGGGGAGTGCACAAGGTGGAGAGAGAGAAGGGGGTATAAGAAGGGAATAAATAGGTGTAAGAGTGGAAAAGAGAGAGGGGTGGGAGTGTAAGAGGGGAAGAGAGAGGAAGTGTGTAATAGAGGAAGAGAGAGGGGGAGTGTAAGAGGGGAAGAGACAGGGGGGAGTGTAGGGGGACTAGAGAGAGGTGAGTATAAAAGTTGAAGAGAGAGGGAGTATGTCATGGGAGACGGGGTTTGGCCCGGTATTAAAGGGGTTACACCCCATTTGGCCACCCCCTGCTCTCACTTGGGAAGCAAGGGGTTACCTGGACTGCGGTCCAGTAATGTGTTTTTACCCTGCTTCCACAACCAAATGTATTTTCCCCTGTAAATGTGTATTGTTCCCATTCCCGTGTTTACACCAATACATACACTGGGATTGATGCGGGAGGGAAAGGGTTAATGTGAATTCAGTGTTTATTGCCCTTTGGCCCATTTTCCCACCTTTTCAGGCTCCAGTTTGCAGCCTCCCATAGGTCGCCATTGCAGCTCAATTCATTCCAATGGCGGATCTGGCGGTTTTGGCCCGTTTCGATCGAGGATCAGACGGTGGCGCCTGAGAGGAGGAGCGGCGGTTTCCCATTGTAAGTCAATGGAGCCATTGACTTCAATGGGGATTCCTCGACGCCGACCTCCAGGAATGGGTTGGCAGCCATCCAAACCGCAAAACCGCAAAACCGCAGAAGCGGATAGAATGTCTGAAAAAGAGCTTTTATTACTATTAGTTCAAGGTCAACGACAATTGGCATGGGAATCCTAGGTTCTAGGGCACCCAGAAATAAAATTATTTTTGCCGCTAGCCCCTAGGAACCCCCACACACAACCCCCACCGTGTCCGAGAATGAGGGACCCCCGTAAAGGGTCGTGCTCACCAACGAGGGTCATCCCATTGAGTCCCATGGCGGCGCCGGCCCATGCATTCCCTATGGCGGCACCGGCCATTGATTCCAATGGGGGAAAGCCTCGTGGCGTTAAAACGGCTAAGTCCAAAACTGTGAAAATGGGTAAGTCCATATCTCCGGTTCTGCAAGGACCAGAGGGTTGGGATTTGGGTTGCATGTAGTTACTGTTCCAGCATGACTGCATGGCCATTTCCAGCCCTCTCTGAACAACCAGACGGAGTATGGGCAAATGTTAAGAATGGTGGTTTTCCTATAGACTTCAATGGCGGAGTTGCTCCATTGAAAGTCTATAGCGGCGGAGCCCGTAGACTTCAATGGCGGAGTGGCCCCATTGAAAGACTATAGCGGCGAAGCCCATTGATTTCATTGGGAAAGAGTGAAAAGCAGAGATTTATTCTTAAAGCGGAGAATCCTGCATTAAAGTAATAAGGGTTTTAAATAGGATTTGTGTATCTCCGGTTCTGGGGGTCACAAAGACCTGAAACTTGGCCACCATGGAGAGTCACTGTCAGCATGAGGGACTGGCAAGTTTCATCGCACTGGGCCCAGCAGAACGGATTATTTTAATATGTGAAGGTATTAAAATATGAATTGTATTTTGGGTCTGGTATGAAAACTCAGAGCCCATATGTTATGCTAATGGTCAGGATGGGAGACAAATGGTCGATCATAAACTCCTGATCAAAGACTCCCCACCCTGCTTGTGTATGCGAGCACAAAAGAATGCAGGACATGGGTACTTGATATTAAGTGTTGTAATTCACACCTTGGACAAAGGGTACCCTGGCAAAGCCAGACTTGAAGATGCTAGTCCTGTGGGAGGGGGGCTGAGGAACTAAGCCCCCTGATTAGAATATTACCCACCCAGTGGGCAGGGATTAAAGTGCCCCGCAGGTGAGGTGGCAAGGAGAGATTGGGTGCAGGTAATTGTTCTCCAATGGCCTGCACTCAATAATAAAGTATAGGATTGGAATTACATATAAACCAGTGTCCATCCTATACTCAGTTGTCTTTTGTGTCTTTTCGTGATTGCTGCATGAATTGCTAATCGTGTAACCTGATTAGTTCATCATTCCAACCCTAAGTAAGTGTATATTTTGCCTGTTATTTGTATATCTTGTGTGTTCACCTTTTTCAAGGAATAAACTCTATTTTATCATATCTAATTCGTGTTCAGTTCAACCCAGGTATTTGGTGTATATTATATCCTATCACAAGTTCCCGTGACAGTATAAGAGGGGAAGGGAGAGGAGTGTGAGAGGGGACGAGAGAGGGAGTATAAGAGAGGAAGAGAGAGAAGGGGAGTGTGAGAGAGAGAGTATAAGAGAGGAAGAGAGAGAAGGGGAGTGTGAGAGGGGAAGAGAGAGAAGGGGAGTGTGAGAGGGGAAGAGAGAAAAAGGAATTGTGTGAGTGGAAGAGAGAAGGGGAGTGTGAGAGGGGAAGAGAAAGAAGGAGAGTGTGAGAGGGGAAGAGGGGGGGGAGTTGGAGAGGGAGAGAAGAGGGGGGAAGAGGGGGGGGAGTGTGAGAGGGGAAGAGAGAGAGAAGGGGAGTGTGAGAGGGGAAGAGAAAGAAGGAGAGTGTGAGAGGGGAAGGGGGGGGGGGGGGAGTGTGAGAGGGGAAGAGAAAGAAGGAGAGTGTGAGAGGGGAAGAGGGGGGGGAGTGTGAGAGGGGAAGAGAGAGAGAAGGGGAGTGTGAGAGGGGAAGACAGAAGGGGGAGTAAGGCTGCGTCCATAGTCAGCCCGACAGCGCGCACTGCAAACAAAAGGCTGGAAGGCAATGTGCATGGCCATAGAGCGCACATGCACGAACGAGACGGCACAGACCATTTTTTTCACGAGACAAAATCTTTTGATCTTCCTCCAGATCCCAAAGGCCACGGATCGCCTGTGCGGCAGGGGCATGCGACACCACGCGCTCTGTCGCGCGTGCGCCTACTATAGACAAAGCCGAAGAGAGAGAGAGGGAGCATGAGAGGGAAGTGAGAGAGGGGGAGTTGTAAGAGGGGAAGAAAGAGGGGGAGTTTAAAAGGGAAAAAGAGAGTGGGGGGAGTGTAATAGAGGAAGAGAGAGAGAGAGAGTGTAAGAGGGGAAGAGAAAGAGGGGGAGTGTAAAGAGAGAGGGGAGTGTGAGGGAAAGAGAGAGAAGGGGGGACTAAGAGGGGAAGAGAGAGAGGGGAGAGTTTAAAAGGGAAAGCGAGAGGGGGAGTGTAAAAGGGGAAGAGAGAGAAGAGGGGTGTAAGAGGGGAAGAGTGAGATGGGGGAGTAAGAGGGGAAGAGAGGGGAGAGTATGAGGGGAAGTAGGTGGGGGAGTGTAAGAGAGAAAGAAATAGAGGGGGATTTAAGGCCGCGCGTATAGTGCCCGCGACCAGCGACTCGACGGGACGGGTGATGTCACCCATCGCCGTCGCTAGCGAACGTTCCGGGCATTTGATTTGTTCAGGGGCTATCACATCAGGTGACAGCCCTTGAAAAATCAAATATTCCCGGCTTCCAACGTCCGTGACGCGACTTTGCTCCCTCACGTTGCCGCCGTCGCACTTACTATAAGTGCACGTGGTGGCGGCAATGCAGTTGTTTTTGGGCGGCATCACCGCCGCCCGTCGCGGGCACTATACGCACGGCCTAAGACGGGAAGAGAGAGGGCGTGTAAAAGAGGAAGAGAGGCTGGGAAGTTTAGGGGAAGAGAGAGTGGAGAGTGTAAGCGGGGAAGAGAGAGAGGGGGCAGTGTAAAGAAAGAGGGGAAGAGTGAGAAGAGGAGTGTGAGGGGAAAAGAGAGAGGGGGAGTGTAAGAGAGGAAGGGAGGGGACTATAAGAGAGGAAGATAGAGAGGAGGAGTGTAAGAGAGGAAGAAAGATGGGGGAATATAAGAGAGGAAAAGAGAGGGGCAGTATAAGAGGGGAACAAGAGAGCATGGAAGAGAGAGAGGGGAGTGTGAGAGGTGAAGAGAGAGAAGGGAGAGTGTAAGAGAGGGGCTGTAAGAGGGGATAAAGAGGGGGAGATCAGAGAGAGGGGGGGGGGGGGAGAAAGAGATGGGGGGCTAGAGACTGAAAAAAGATGCTTGATGTTCACAGAATTTCATAATATAATTCTAGGGCTCCAAGTCTTTAACCATAAAAAGGTTAAATGAAAACCACTGACCCAGAGAGAGAGAAATAGAAAGTAAATGACTGTTTGAGTTGTTTCCATCTGCATAGAAAGACAAATGTATTCTTCTGGCGCGTTGGACATTGGTGCCGAAGCAGCATTAGACTTGTCAGAAAAAAAAATGCATTTGAAATAGTGGGGTACAGTTATTAAAGTCCCCAAACCACAACACTGATGCAAAAAATGGTGCAGAAAACAGCACCAGATTTCTCAAAAGAAAGATGTCCCAGCAAAAACAGTGATATTTTCCCTTTGGTAAATCTGGTGCCGTTTTGGGGGGTGCCGTTTTGCCCCCGCTTTGCAGCTGGGACACTGTAACAAATGCCATCCCTTTTTTTTCCCTTGAGAATCTGTGGCTGTTCCACTATTAAATCTCCAATTATTGCCCCAGACGTATTCTATTTATTCCACTGGGGCAAAACGGAACCAACCTACCAACATTTTTTTTCTTCTTTAATAACAAAGCTAGTCTAATTTATTTTTGCACCTGGCATGCTACAGTTTTGCAGCCAGGAGCTTTAATAAATCCACCCCCCCTCCCCCTCATGTCAATGAAAGAGTGCACACATTTGTATTCAAAACAGCATTGCGTGCAAATCACTTTCTTTATTGTATAATCCTAACACCATATGTAGATGAGACAGTTTTAATGTTTTTTTTTTTCCCATTGATTTGCTGTACTATAGCTTAGCATTGGATTTCATCAGTAAAGGGTTAATGGGGAATTCAGTTACCGTGCATTTCTTTTTTATTTTTTATTTCTTTCTGTACTGGGATATATTCTCATTCAATGTCAGCACTTTATAGCTTCACATGCAGTTTAGCAACATCTGGACTGGACCCTCTCGTGTGCTCCCTACAGGGAGGCAAAGTTGACTGTAACATATGTCTGTGCTCTTCTGAAAGAGGTGCCAAAGGAAGAGTTCCTTCCCTAGAGCTGTTTCTGTGCAGGCTTTCATTTTTTCATCCCACCACTTTTCTTATTATAGGCTGATTGGTATACATACAGGTAGTCAGGGGAGCCAGGCAGGCTGTATTAAATGAGCTAATCTCTAACATATATTGTCAGACACTGCATCCATGAAAAATGTATTTTCCTAGCAATTGAAGCACTGACTGAACAAAAATGAAACACTGGCATACTAATAAGCCTTATTAAATGCCTACCTTCAGATATTCAAGCAGGGGGGAGTGGATGGGGCATCCAGACTGATGCCTCTTCCAACTGATTAGGTATCTTCTGTATCACTTGTCACTGCACCTGTCAGCCAATATTTTAATACAATAAGACCCTCCGGATATGAATTACTCTGCAGTAACCACGTTTGAAGGTGATCCTGTTATTGCTATGGTGGGGACAGTACACAGTGCTATTTGTAGTGCCATATATATTGTAAAATTAAAGTGGGTATATTGGCGTAGAATAACATTGGATGGCTTGCTGATTTCAAAGTATGATATTGCATATATGTGTTCAAAATCGTGTCACTTGTTGCTATATAATATTTGCAGCTTGGGTAGAAATATTAATCCCAAAATAAGTTATCACAACCTGCACATAATCCTATGTAACAATTTTTAGACCCTCATTATATTCACCCATTGGTCTAAATTGTTAAACTGAGATAGATGCATTTCAATGTCCTCTATCATTCAACCATTAACACTTTCCCATATACCCGCCCAAGTGAAGTAACAAATCAAGTGATATAACTGAGAATGATGTAGAACTCTCATATGGTCGAATGGGTTTCCCTAGATTTTGTTTTAGACCAAGTAGCTGGGATTGGGTGACACCAGCAACCAATAAACAGGGATGCTTATGTAGTTAAACATTATGAATGTAAGTGGTGATAGGGGAATAGAAGTGAAGCTCTCAGCTTTTATCAGTATTGCAATGGTATTAAGGTTTATCCGGCTGCCTGGGTTGTAATCCTGGGATGTAATTAAAAAATCAGTATTAACAACGAAAACGGTGTGCATCAAAATGTAATCAATTCTGCAGAAGCTTAACCATCTGCTAAAGGTTAAGTCTATGCATGGATACTGATGTCAGAGTATTTATACGCAGGATTTGGCTCTGGGTGAGTATTTGGACCCTTTAATCTACTGCACTGATGAAGCGAACATCTGTGGAAAAATATCCCTGACATCGTGTTCAGCTGTTAGGGGGTTTATCATGGTTAGCAGGATAAACTTTAGAAGCATCGGAAGGCAATTTGCATCCATCTAGACTAAATTCCACCCAATACTATTACATTAGTCTTTACACACAAAGCTTCTCATTTCATCATGGTATCATTAGCAAAGCACATGCCAGAATTGTTTCATGTGTAGTTATATGCCTTCAGTGGTTTAAAGAATAATGATAAATCAAGGGTGATACATGTTTAATCTATTTTTAATTGTCTTGATCTTATTTTTCATATTTTTTAATATCCTCTTTCCATGTTATCTTTGCCTTCATATTATCATGTAAATATCACTTTTTTTTAACCTTTTGCTAGAATTGATATTTTTCCTATCCTATTTTTCTTATCATGTTATTTCCTTCCCTTGTCATCATCGTGCATTGGAGTCCCGTTCCTTGTCGCCCCCATACCCTCTTTACATTTAGCACCCAACTCCGAATCACCCCTCCCTCCTCCACATCTGTCTCTCTCCCCCCCCCCCCCCCCCGCTCCGCTCCGCTCCCTGTCCTCCAGCTGCAAGCCCTGTAAAGGGTTAACCACAACAGCAGTAATTGCAGCTTTTAGTTTACTGTGTCTCAGCCCACCAATACAGACGCTGAAATGGGAATTCGGGTCCTCCCTCCCCCAGCCCTTCTAAAATTAAAATAGTTGGAGAGATGGTGGTGGGGAGGGATGGTGAAAGTAAAGAAACAGAAGTCGTTGCATTCAGCAAAGAGCTTCACGTTTTCTGCTTTCAGATTGGATTAACAGATCTTCGCTGGAGCCAGGTTCCCTGGTGAGAGAGGAGAGAGCTATAGCAGTATTTTGCCTGAGGATCTGTTGAGTTTCATTAGGTCTGACCGGTGCGCTCAGAGCGCACCACAGGCGATGTCAGCCGCTGAGATGTTCTGTAGCGTGAGGAGCAGGAGACAATGGTTGGGACAGGTCATCCTGGCTCTCCTAACTTCTTGCCTGGGTCTCGCTTCTGGTCAGATCCGTTACTCTGTTCCGGAGGAACTGGACCACGGAGCGTTTGTGGGGAACATAGCAGAGGATCTAGGGTTGGACGTCTCCAAGCTGTCGTCCAGACGGTTTCGGATCGTGTCTGGCACCAGCAAGCAGCACCTGGAGGTGAATTTGGAGAACGGGATCTTGTTTGTCAATGAGAAGATCGACAGAGAAGAAGTTTGTGAGTTCATGCCCGTGTGCTCCCTGCACTTGCAGGTGGTGATGGAGAACCCCTTGGAGCTCTATCGGGTGGAGGTGGAGATTTTGGATATCAATGATAACGCGCCCAGCTTTCCCTGGCATGATTATGTGCTGGAGGTGACCGAGTCTGCAGCCCCTGGTGCCCGTTTCCCCCTGGAAAGTGCCCAGGATCCAGATGTGGGTACCAATTCTCTACGCACATACAAGCTTAGCCCTAACGGGTACTTCTCCCTTGAGGTCCAAAGCCGAAGCGATGGCAGCAAATTCGCCGAGCTGGTGCTGGAGAGACCCCTGGACAGGGAGCAGCAGAAGACTCACCGGGTGCTCCTCACTGCAGTGGATGGTGGGCTGCCGGAAAGATCTGGCACTGCCTTGGTTACCATCAGTGTCCTAGATGCCAATGACAACGTGCCCACCTTTGACCAGTCCTCCTACCGGGTGAGTCTGCAAGAAAACGTCCCTAAGGGTACCCTGGTTATAAAGCTAAATGCCACTGACTTAGATGAGGGTACAAATGGGGAAATAGAGTACTCTTTTAGTGGGCATGCACCGCAGAAGGTGAGGGACCTATTCATGGTGGAGCCCCGTACTGGGCAGGTGAGAGTCAAGGGGATACTGGACTATGAGAAATCCAACATCTATGAACTATATGTTCAAGCTAAGGACAGGGGACCCTCGGCTGTGGCTGTACACTGCAGGGTACTGGTGAACCTGCTGGACACCAATGATAATGCCCCAGAGGTGATACTCACCTCGGTTTCCACACCAGTCATGGAAGATGCCCCGCCGGGGACAGTCATAGCTGTGATCAGCGTGATGGATCGTGACTCTGGGGACAACGGGGATGTAAACTGTGACATCCCTAAAAATGTCCCCTTCCAACTCCACTCATCCTACAAAAACTACTACACTTTGGTGACCACCGATATTTTGGACAGAGAAGTTGTTTCGGAGTATAATATCACCATTAGCGCCAGGGACTTTGGATCGCCCCCACAAATGACCAAGAAAATCATATCTGTTCAAGTGACCGATATCAATGACAATACACCCAGTTTCGTGCAGCCTTCATATACTGTGTATGTGTTGGAGAATAACCCCCCCGGGGCATCTATTTGCTCAGTGACTGCCCTGGACCCTGACTGTAATCAGAATGCCTACTTGTCCTATTCCATCATGGATGGTCAGATCCAGGGGATGCCAGTGTCCACCTATGTGTCCATTAACTCAGATAGTGGGAACATCTATGCACTGCGCTCTTTTGACTACGAACAGATTCGTAACTTTCAGATCCGAGTGCTGGCCCAAGATGCTGGTTTCCCCCCTTTAAGTAGCAATGTCACAGTTAACGTCTTTATTCTTGATCAGAATGACAACGCGCCTGTCATTGTGTCCCCTTTGCCAAAGAATGGTACGGTGGCCACTGATGTCATTCCTAGGTCTGCTGATCCAGGTTACCTAGTGGGCAAGATCTCCGCTTTGGACGCTGACTCAGGGCAAAACTCTCGCCTTTCTTACCAGATCCTACAGGCTACTGATTCCAGTCTATTCAGTGTTGCCCTATACACTGGGGAGCTGAGGACCATTCGTGCTTTAGTGGACAAAGATCCTACCAAACAAAAGCTGCTGATTCAAGTAAGAGACAATGGCCAACCACCCTTATCCACCTCAGTCTCCATAGTCCTCACTGTAGTGGACAGCATACCAGAGACCCTCTCCGAATTAAACGATATGCCTTTAAATCCAGATCCTCCCCCCTCCTCTCTAACTCTTTATTTAATAGTGTCCCTTGGCTCAGTGTCCTTTACTTTCCTGGTGGCTATAATTGTCCTTACCGTCATTAAATGTCACAAAGACAGACTGTCCCTGCAGGATTACAAGTGCTCCCTCCCTACCTGTTGCTGTATGAGATCTGGGTCTTCTGAAGGTGTTTTTAAAAACTCAAATATAAACTTACAAATCTCATCTGGGAATAAAGTTCAAACTAACTGTGTGGATGTGGCTGGAAGTGGTTCTCAAAACTACTGCTATAAAGTGTGCCTGACACCAGAATCAGCTAAGAGTGACTTCATGTTTCTAAAACCATATAGCTCCACCACTCAAAACAATGAAAAAATCCCAGAAAAGGTGGCCCCAGGAAGAAGTGGACAGAACCCCCTTGCTGTAAACAATGCAGTCAACGAGGTAAATCATGAGTTAAATCTGAAATGGGCTCTGTTTTAGTTTATCCGGCTTGAAATCCATGTATAGCAGCTGTTGCAGCGCAGTGGTACAGCACATCCCATTCCTTTCAAGTATAAACTGGAACCTCTTAATTATTGACTATATATTTAAAACATTACCAGCCTAACTACCACTCAGTCATAATTTCTTTACAGTGGGGGTAAATGAGTCACCTGCATGAACAAAAGCAAAATCTCCAGTGGGTGCTTTGCTAGTTAATGTAACTGTTAAAAAAATTATGATTTAATTAAAGCAGCTCAATTCACTGTATGCTGAAATTGTTTTTTTTTTTTATTATCAGCAGTAAAATCATAATATAACTAGAGAAAATGTAAGGCACACAGCACCCTGTTCATGTATTCCTCATAAGCTTCCAAGGACATTCAGCTTTATGGAACATCTTTCCTATGTCCCCAGTTTCATCCTGTGAAAGTAATTTATGTTACACAATTATTCTGTTCTAACTCCAAGGGCGTCCTTCAGGATGGACCAAATGGATCTTTTCTATTGCTGTGTTGTCATTGCTTTACGTGTGGCACATGAAATCACTGTCTGAGAGCTGTGAATCAGTTATCACCGTGTCTATAAATCCTGCTTTACCTCCAACAATAGTGTTTCATCTGCTTTACTGGGATTTCAGCACATTAGGGTAGCACCATTACTATTCAAAACGCTCCGGCAGGGTTAGATATGTCTTTCTTATCCAGACACTCTCAAGATTAACAAAGCATCAGTGCGGCTTATGGTGTGAATCAATTTATCGTAGTATGTATATGAAAATAGAAGGCTAAGAAGTGTTATTATAGCCCAAGGTTACAGGCATCACACATGTTTGTTCAAACACACACACACACAAACACACACACACACACACACACACACACACAAACACACACACACACACACACACACACACACACACACACACACACACACACACACACACACACACACACACACACACACACACACACACGTGTGGTGTGTGTGTGTGTGTGTGTGTGTATATATATATTTATATTATATATATTAAAAAAGAAATCTATAAAGATATTATATATATTCCTCCCCCCTCCCGTTTATATGTCAATAAGATGGGATGTCTCTGAAATGTATCAGCCAGAGACTAGAGCAATGATACTCAACCTGTAGCTCTAGGGAGCTTCATGATACTCAGTAGGACTTACAGGGTAACTGTTAACACACCGAATTTGTAACTCCTTCGTGTGGCTGCAATTCATTGTAGAAACCTCCACCGGGGAAAAAAACCCACATTATTCTAAAAAATTAAACGTTAAGAATATGTGACGTGGGCTGATTTATGGACCATTTTGCAAGTAATCATATACTGTGATTATTTCAAAAATACGTATGGATGACTGAGCTTGGATATCACTAAGATTTTGATTTCCATCTAGTTTGCTATTTTCTGTGATCCGCTTGGTATCTGCTAATTTATTGTGAATATCAGGCACAAAGGCGGACAGTCCAGCGCAGAGCATTGCAGTTTGGCCACCACTAGATGGCGCAACATAACAAGAAAATACATGGAAATTAAATGGCCATTTAAATCGCACAGATGCACAGAAAACCTAAATAAAATACATAGAAGCAATGGAAGCACAATTCCTAACACGTATGATGTTATTAAATAGCTCCATTAGGTGGTTTTCTGCCTAACTGTTTACATACTTACGCTTTTAACTCAATAAGATTAGAACGTTTGATATATTGGATGTAAGTGAATCAGTTTATTAGCACATGAAAAGATAAAGCAGCGTGGGGTATTAACAATATATACTGTAGCATCAAATACAATGCAGTCGAAAACGATATATATATATACACACACACACACACACACACAAAACACACACACACACACACACACACACACACACACACACACACATACTATAGCAGATCTACCCAATAAGTATACATCTGTATCACTCTAAGCGAAGTCTTATTTTGAATCTTTTTTTGTATATGTTGGGCATATATATGTGCCTTTTAAAAATGGAAGCTATTGTGATTACTCCAAGTGATTTTACTCAGCCTAATTGCTCCTTTTCGTAATCCCTGCACTATTATTCACCAAGTAATAATAAACCCATATGTAGCATCTAATGGAATAAGGATATGGTGTATCTATGCTGCATTTGTGGCTGTGCTTTTCCGAAAAGCTATTTACTATGCCTTGATTGATGAAATACGAATGCAAGCAATTGTAGGCAAGATGCTTCATGACTTGTGTACTTTAACTTTATTGGTAGCTGATATCATCAAGGACTCCATGTATCCAGTCAATTGTCTGCTTTAAAGGTTTAAAATAATCCTTTGTAAACAATTTACCAACATACACTTCCTTATACAAACCATTCTGAAGGCAAACTGTAGCTTCGGGTAGTTTTTCTTTTCAACAGTGACCCTGAACTACATGTAGTTTCCTATACTCTTGACCCCCAGACCATGTCCAGACCAGGTACGCTTTTCTTGACTCCAGAAACATGATGACTTACTTGGTTATAAGTCATGCATACCGTAGGTCCTCCCTGTTTGAAGACCAAGCCAGACAAGAAGACCAAGCCAGACAAGGGGAGGTGAGGGTACATTGCTCGTGAGTGTGTCCAACCAGCAATGACATCACACAGAAGGGTGGAAATAAAGGAGTCCGAGACCTCTGAAATGCAATATTACTGCATAGATTTTTTTAAAGTGTTTATTGTTAGATATTTTAAAAAGGCATCAATCATACGTAATAAAAGCAACAACAAAAAAATACGATTTTTTTAATATCGGTTTTTATTTGTTAGATTTTGTTGACTTACCAGAACCGAGGGTTCCCTATAATAAAGGGTCCTCTTTTGCCACTGAAAGCTTCCTTGTTCAGAAACTATTGGCATCTGATGTACTTTCTGGGTACATAAAATCACCACGGACAGAAGCAGTGGCCGTATGACCATTCTTACTGGTTGGCATGCTGGCTAGTTAAATCATTAAATATATATCACAGTGTAGAATTTTCATGGTTCAACACCATTACCCCTCAAATGGGGATGGGTCTAAGGAAATTATTACTTAGTGAAACCCTCAAACATGATTGACCTTCACTTTGGTACAAAGAGTAGGAGGCACTGTATATTTCAGCCTTTCATTACTAGGTGAGTATGCAACATATTACACAGCAATAAACGGAAGCCCTTCCTGCAGTAGTAGAATTAAGTGAGGCATGTACTTCTGAGCCTCCTCTAAGCTGCCCCACAGTTCTTCCATGTCCCATCTTTGTCCTTGTCCCAACACCATATGCATGATAGATGCATTTTTGGATTACCAATTTATGTAATAATTCCCTATCTCTAATTATTTAATCAGTGAAATATGATGCATTTCTACAATTACGAAACAAATCACTTCTACTTCTTTTTCTGTAGCTGCAGGTATATCTTTTACCAACGGAGGGCGCTGTGTCAGAAATTAGTTTAGCCTCAACAACAAATAAATACATTTACTGTCTTCATTCACATGCATCTTCGCCCCTCCAGCAGTGTGTTCGTTGTTAATCGAGGTTATAATTAGCTTTTCCAATAATATCCTTCTCTACCTCCCACCTGCCTTGTGTCTTTCAGGGGCACATTAGTACAAAAACGGCAAACTCTTAGTTAAAATCAATCCATTATTATAAGATCACACATAAGATGCCAGTCACCTCGTTTGCCCTCCTCCCTAGCAAGCCTCGCTTCACGTCTACAGATATGTTATTTCTTAGAATTAGAATACATGTTACCTGTTTATACTGGTGATGGAAAGAGGAAAAGCCCTTGGGTGCAAGGGAAACATGTACAACAAAGGGCTTGATAGAAACAGAGAGTCCTATAGAAAGTGTAAACCAATAGGCTACAAAACAATTGAAATGTATGTAACTAAATACTGGCATCTGTTTCTGTCTCCCAAAACATACAGTACATACATATAAATGGATATGTTTATGAATCCTCTAAGTCAGGACATTAATACAAGTATACCAGTATAATAAATAATACAAGGGATTGTGGGAAAACAACATTAACAAATACATCAGTATATAAAATAATACAGTAATTATCGTTTTAAGAGACCATACTCTACAACTATACCTATTTAGTAGGGACCTATTTTGTTATCACTACTTCTATTTTATGTGTGTATATATATATATATATATATAGGGAACCATGTTAAAAATGGTTATTGAGGCAAAAAGTGACACTGTGTGCTCATTTGCATGTCATTTCCCAGAATCCCTTGCTGCAGTGGAAGTGCTGTATGCTGGGTGATAATGGGGAAAGGCGGGGTTGCAGACCTGCCTAAGACATGCAGATGAGCATACAGCTATATTTGCATATTTGCTTTCCTGTGGAGGGTTTTTGTCACTTTTTTTACTCACCATAACGTAACTCAGTATTATGTTTTATATATATATATATATAGATATATATTATCACACACACATATTTTCAGAAATACAAGTGCTTTATTAGTACAATGATCTTTGCATAGAATACATGGCATGTGATATTGAGTCTTCATAGGAGATACTCACTTGCTTGGAAGCTTCTGTACCCCAAGATGACAGTGGTACTACGGTTTGACCTATTTTCAAATGCTCCATTTGGGAGGGTCAGGGACAAAAGATAAGAAAGATGTATTGATACAAACAAAGGAGGTGTAAAGTGAACAGTGAGAAAGGAGGGGGAAATTTAGAGACATTAAATGTAGGGAAGCACTGAGCAGAATCATATTGTAACCTAAGGCTGAGTCCCCGCTAGCGCTGAGCGGGCGGCTCTTGCGGCGGTTAATTACATACGGTATATAGATATATGTAAGTCCCCGCTCACACGGTGCGTGCGGGCTAGTGCGCGGGCACACGCTCACCTGCGATCGACGCTTAGATAAACAAAAAAACTATACTTACCCGCGCGCTCAACTACCCTCAATGCCCCCCGCCCCTCCCCCCTTGCGCGCGCGTACAAGCAGGACACCCGGCGCTCATGCTTGGAGCGCTCTCCAAGCATGAGCACGCTGAGCGCCAGCGGGGACTCAGCTAGTTAGTCTCTGTGCCACTTATATAATATACATTATAGTTCAACATGCATACTTTAAAGCAGACAATATTACGCACAGCAATATATCTTGTACACAAACAACAGCCTGAAATGTTCTGATAACCCGAAGCATAATTACCCTGTCTCAAAAATTAATTACTATGTTTTACGTTTAGTGCCTTGAATCTTGATGCATTGCAGTGACTATTAGTAATAGTGTTGTGTTGGCAGCCACATATTTCTAGATTAGTTTGTTGATGTGTTCTCAAATTCTATTGTCACTACTGTGTGTGTGTTCAATGCAATAAATACAAACAAGCATAGAGTCCTCTTCTATTTGCACTTCCAATAACATGCTTAGTAGAACAGATAGTCACATGTCAGACAAGGCAACAAGTAAAGTAAAAGTGTGTATCTTGGCTTAGTTACATAGCCATAAGGATTGAGATTGCACAGTTAAAGACAAGGGGTATGTGACAGGTTTTACGGCATGATTGTGCAGTGTGAAGACAACCATCTGATATTGTTTTGTTAAGATGGACATTGGGTTTCATAATTCTAACAAGTTCGGCTGGTGTAGCATAGTGCCAGATGAGTAAAATGTATGAGCTACAGGGCAAAAAGAAAAAGGAACTCAAGGTTCAGTGAGACATCAATGGACTCTTATGAGGCTTGTAATGCTGGGAATGGGTAATGTCTTCAAGTGAGTGAGGTCCTCTCCAGATAAAGTCTCCATATAGACACTGTTTTGGTGGAAGTCCCAAATAAATCATTTTTAAGGGAATCTTGTGGAGCAGAATTAGGCCTGGGCTAGATTGAGTTGTGTTCTCAGCACTGACCCTCTTAAATAGTCTAAATGTCTTCTGCTTTTGGTACAGTACAATATATATGTTGTTTATGTCTACCCTTGGTACTATCAGTCACGTATATTCTTCTCTTGCCCCCCCCCTTGGTTTCTTTCATCTTGTGTGATTTCCTTTTTCTGTATTACACTGCACACGTCTCCCTTTGTTTTGTGGCTTTATCTTGCCATCTCTCTCCATCTGCCTCTTTTCCTCTATCTGTGCTATAATCTCTATCTTTTCAACTGTCATTCTTTTCCTGGCTGTCTATCGTTTTTGTGCATCTCTGTATTTGTCCTCTTTCCCCCCTTGAAAGAAATACTTCTCAGCTGGGCTTTCAGATCACCCCGGGGTGCAGAAAATCTAGTAATGGGAAAACAAATGGGAAAACGGATTATTACCATAACATCATTCTAATTTGTCTTAACTACTTGTAAACCTTGTATGTCCTTGAGGCTTGTCTGTGGCTTCTGCGAGAGCAACACCATCTTTATGGAGAAAAGCACAACAGCAGCATATCATTGCTGACATTTTCAATTTCGTCCATGTTCTTCTGTTAGGGAAAAAAAAAAAAAAGTTGTGTGGGATAACTAATATCCCATCTCGTCCAATTCAGTTTGGGAGTTGAAGAGTCCATTCCATTTATAAAAATGACAACAGCTGAGCCTGAGTGGAATTAATTTCTATCTGCACATTCACATTGAGACAACTCTCCAGCCTCCTATGACTATAGTGGAGATTTCTCACATGCTCTCTACAGTAACGACTCGACATTGATTCTCAGTTCAAAGAAAAAATATATAGCAGTGTCATTCCAAGGTTTATCCTTTTACCCATTCACTACTGGCGAAGCCATCAAAGGAAAGGTCAAGGTCTCCCTTCCGATCTATCAGTGCACTACCTTTATGGGCTTCATTAACTTGCTTCATTAACTGACTCCGATCCTTCACACAATGTGAAGCCCATTTAGAGAGACTTTAGCACATACTAATTTATGATGCCCATAGCATCCTGCAGCGCGAGATGATTTGCGAGTAGTAACCTACCTATGGGGAGGACAGACACTTGGTCTATTACAGTTTTTCTGATGGAGTTCAGATGTTAATGCAAAGCCCTGAACTCTACAAACATGAGCTGCTGAAAAAGCTATGAATACAGATTCTCTCCATTACTGGACCAGCCGAATTTGCAAAACAAAGTATGATATGATGACAATAAAAATGTGACACAATGTTTTCATATAATGGGGGCACATTCTCTTAGTTTCTCAGGGCACGGAACAGGAGCCTGTGATGTTAACAGGTTTTTTTGTTTTTTATAGTTATAGCAACCAGATTTTTGCAGTACACAAGAAAAATGCATTTCTCCAGGCGACCTGATGAAGTGATTTGATCCTTCTTAACCCTTTTACTGCCACAGGGACCTGCCATGCACGACTTAACAATAAAAATACCATTCATCTTGATAAAGAGACGAGCGCTGCCGCACTTACGCACGGAACGTAACGCAAGTGAAATCGCAATTTGAATGTTACCTTAGGTACCTGTTTTAAAATGGACTCTTGTGAGATATATATATACAGCTCAACCCCGTTATAACGCGATCCGTTACTACGCGATTTATGCATGGCTCCCAATTTGTATCTTGTTATCTTAAATACTTTATTGTACAATGCATACAATTGTACATTATTTCCAACGCGATCCGCTTATAACGCGATGTGATTCTTTGGACCCCAAGCACAGCGTTATACGTGGGTTGAGCTGTGTACATGTTGTGTCTAGAAGTGTGCAGGCATTTTCTGGGCAACCCTCCTGTCCTCTCCATTGCTGCACGTGTAGGGATTCTGGGGTGAGATTTTCCCCTGCTCAGCGGTGATTGACAGCCTCCAAGCAGTGAAAAGTTTCTCCCCAGAATCTTTAGTGGCGCCAGTGAAGCTGCAGCCCTGGGACCACCAGCGAACGTTGTAAAAATGGAAAAAGCCAATAAAATTGGGGCCTGGGCAATGGGTTCTTTAGGCCCTGGGCATGGATGCTATGCACCGGCTGTGCTGGCCGTAGTTCTGCCCCATATAACATCCAGGTCTTCTATGGTCTCCGACTCCCGAAACTCTGGTAGGTCATTTATCATTATCTTCAGTTAGTGGTACAACTTTACTCACTAAAGAAAGTAACGGAGCGTTAACTTATGTTAACGTCACATAAAAAAGCCGAAGTCAAATAACGTCCATTACTGATTTTGGTTAATGTCGCGGTATATACCCTGATTTAACTGCGTGTAGGGAGTCTGGGCCTATATCTATCTATCTATCTATCTATCTATCTATCTATCTATCTATCTATCTATCTATCTACCTATATATCTATCTATCCACTAACAAGAAACAGAATATTTTTTCAAGTGCATGATATAAAGTGCGGCATTTCTATTAATAACAAAATAAACCAATATCCACAAAAAGACAAATCCTTGTGTTTCTGGTGTCATATTTTTTAGCAATTCACATTAAAGCAGAAATACTACACCCCCCTTTTTTTATTTTTCCCTTATTCTTATATGTAAAGCATGTGACAATGTATAATCCTACATTCTTACCTAAACTGGCAGTTGTTTGGTGCACCTGTATAAATCTGTAAGGATCCTGATTGTGTGACTTACTGTAATGGCCACTTTCTGACTCTATGTTGCAGCTTGTGAAATGCTGCAGCTGATATGTAACATCAGATTACTAAGTGTAACACATTATTGTTACAGCTTCCAGAGTTATAGACAGTCTGCTCTTTGGAACACAGCAACAGATCTGTTTGTGATACTTTGTTGCCAAAGTGCAGAGCTCAAAAAGGTGTGTGTGAGAACCTGTTTCCAAAGAGGAAGTGGATATGACTTTCTAAATCAAATGCTGTAGCAACCAAAGCATGATCACTACATTAAATACATAATTGAAACTGGCATTAGGAGTGAAAAAATGCAGACAGTATTATCTAATACTACAGAACATATTTATATTAAACATATTATTAAAAAAACACATGGGATTTTTCACGTTTTGCTGCTATAATGGTTTATTAGAAAGCATTTGGAACATAAGTCCCTTTTAATGTGTTTGCACGGGAAGCATTATTGACCAATAACTATCTAATGTAACTGTTTTACAGTTCCCTATTCCAGAAAGTGTGCACATTTCTTGAATTTTGCACACCAATTCAACACAGACCTCCCCAACAATGGGATGGTTACATTACAAAGAATGTTGATGTTTTTCAGGGAACACTGCATATTGTGTTCTGAGTGGTTTTAGTTTTATTGCTTAAACACGCGGGGCCTTTTTGATCTTAAGCTGTGGTTCACATCAATATTCATTTCTCGCCTATATCAGCTAGCTCTGGTCTGCTCAGTTCAAGTTCATCTGCATATCCAGCTCATTCCTCAACACGACGGACAAGGGCAATGCTGCATTACAAAGGTGTACTTCATGTTTCTTATCATCACAACCCCTACCAGGGGCAGTATAAGGTGAATTGTTCATGGACATGTTGCTTTCTGTCCTTTTGGCAGCAAAGAGGCTAATCAGAAACACAATATCAACGCAGTATTAGTCTGATAGGTACAATATAGGCAGTTTAAATATACATAAATAAATTTGAGGCTGATTCTAAACGTTTTCAGTTGAAACTCCCCAGAGACCTAAATGTAGATTGTAAGCTCTTCGGGGCAGGGACACCCTTTCCTACTGTTACTGTCATGTCTGAAGCACATATTCCCACTATGTGTTATAGTATTATGTCACGTGTATTACTGCTGTGAAGCGCTATGTACCTGGATGGCGCTCTATAAATAAATATATACAGTACATACATACCTCACCTTCTTTGTGCTTTTTGTATGTATTTATTATTTACATAGCGCCATTAATGTACATAGCGCTTCAAGGCAGTAATACACGTGACAATAATATAAATAACAAATAACAGATCATGTGAATAAGTGCTTCAACATAAAAGTAACATTTCGGAAGAGGAGTCCCTGCTCCGAAGAGCTTACAATCGAATTGGTAGGTAGGAAGTACGTACAGAGACAGTAGGAGGGCGTTCTGGTAAGTGCGTCTGCAGGGGACCAAGTTTTATGTATCATGTGTCTAGTATTATCCACGGTGTTATTCATATGCTTCTTCAAGCAAGTGTGTTTTAAGTTGGGTCTTAAAGGTGGATACAGAGGGTGCTAGTCGGGTATTGAGGGGAAGGGCAGTCCAGAGGTGTGGGCAGTCAGTGAGAAAGGTTTAAGGTGGGAGAGGGCCTTCGATACAAAGGGGGGTAGAGAGAAGACATTCATGATCAGAACGCAAGAACCGGGATGGTGCATAGCAAGAAATTAGGGCTGAGATGTAAGGAGGGGCAGAAGAGTGTAAAGCTTTAAAAGTGAGTAGAAGAATGGAGTGTGAGATGCGGGATTTGATCGGAAGCCAGGAGAGGGATTTCAGCAGGGGAGACGCTGAGACAGATTTAGGAAATAGTACAGTGATTCTGGCAGCAGCAGCGTTTAGGATAGATTGTAAGGGAGACAGGTGAGAGGCAGGAAGGCCGGACAGCAGGAGGTTACAGTAATTGAGACGGGAGAGAATGAGCGCCTGAGTCAGAGTTTTAGCAGTCGAGCAACAGAGGAAAGGGCATATCTTTGTAATATGGTATAGGAAAAAGCGACAGGGTTTAGATACATTTTGAATGTGAGAGGAGAATGTGAGAGAGAAGTCGAGTGTGACCCCTAGGCAGCGTGCTTGGGCTACTGGGTGAATGATAGTATTTCCAACAGTAATGTGGAAGAAGGTAGTAGGGCCAGGTTTGAGAGGAAATATAAGGAGCTCTGTTTTTGCCATGTTAAGTTTAAGTCGGCAGAGGGCCATCCAGGATGATATCACAGAGAGACATTTCAGTATATGTCTACATTATGGAAGGTTGCTGAATTACTGATAACATGTAATTAAAGAAAAATACATGTTTGCTAGTTACGTGAAAAATCTGATAATTGGATTGTGTGGGTATACATTATTAAATTTAATATTATAAAAATACAAGTTATAAAAAAAAAAAAAAAAATTAATATGATATAGCTTCATAGCAGCGTTCACTGTTCAGTGGACCTTTTATGGTATTGGTGAAACCATTCTGCAAATATCCCTTCTTCCACCAGATGGCAGCATTGTATTATTTTTTAAGAGAAATGTCTCATTAACCAGCTCCTTTTTGTGCAGAAAAAAGCCACATGAATCAGAATTAATGGTTGTCAAGTAACAAGAAGAACCGTCATTTTACTTCAACAGCCTCAAATAAATGCTTGCATTCATTCACAAATGCATTATTTGCAGTAAAATAGCCGTCTGAAACACAGTGGTAATCCTTTGCCTCATTATTTTACTTCTGTGAAACCAGCTTTGTATTAAACTAAATAAGGATTTTTTTTATATACTGGTTCCTTGTGTTGAGGAAAATCTCAACCACGAACATAAAGACAGTGTCATATAAATAATAGCAGAATACTGTATGTCTACATACTCATTAACATTACTATAATTACCACTTATTTATAAGGCAGCAACATATTCCAGAGTGCAGATATTTGTAAGGCAAAAACAAGGAACCATACAGTAAGTACTATACACATATTAGAACATTATCATATACTGTACAATAGGTAAGACAGTTCTCCGAACAGCTTACAATCTATTGTGCGACTTCTCTTTAGAGAACAAAAATATTATTGGAAAATAAGTGGCACTGCTTATATTTAGTGTTATCTGACGCAAAGTGGAAGGAGAATCAATTAAACCAATTATGTTTCTAAGGCTTGTTATATAGTATGTGCTGGTGCGTGTGGGCACGTGCCAGCCGTTGCGTGTGCATGTGGCGTGCGCGTTTAGTTGCTTTAGCGCAAGCGGTGACGTGCACAGCTAGGGGCGTGGCTCTGACATCACAGCGTTAGGCCACGCTGCGATTGGCTCACAGGGCGGCAGCAGAGCGAAAATATAAATTTCTTGTATTTTCACAGATCTGCTGCGCGAACTCTCACGGCCGTGTGCGCGCGTCTCCGGTATAGCCACTGCAGGCTCACACCCTGCAATTATCATTGATGCGAGCGCGCTCGGTAGCGCACGCGCACACTATGTTACAAGCCTAAGGCCGCGCATATAGCGCCCGCGACGGGCAACGGCCACGCGACGTCGCCCCAAAACAAATGCATTTCCGCCACCGCGTGCGCTTATAGTAAGCGCGACGGGGACAATGCGACGGAGCGACGTCGCATCGCGAATTTTGGTAGCTGGCAATATTTGATTTTTCAAGGGCTGTCGCCTCATGTGACAGCCCCTGAACCAATGAAATGCCAGTACGCCCGCGCCGCCGCCGCAAAGCGAAATATAACTTTCGCTAGCGGCGACGGGTGACATCACCTATCACGTCGCCCGTCGCGGGCACTATACGCGCGGCCTAAGAGTTGTTATTTTGCTACAAGGCTACAGAATTGGACACTAAATAAAATCAACTATGTTTCTACTTACTCTTCCTTGCAGACTGTAAGCGCCTGGGGTCCGGGCCCTCCTGTAACAATGTATGTTAATGCTTGTTCATTTATTGTATTTGTCCTCCAACCCTATTGTACTGCACTATGGAATATGTTGGGTGCATTATAAATAAACGATAATAATAATAATAATAATAATAATAACATAGAAGACATGGGACATGTCTATGTGTTTGGGCTACTTTAAGAGACTGTATGAGTTTGATAACACATAGCATTCAGTGCTATATAGGAACCCTATAATTATATTGTGAAATTCTGCGGAACCGCAACCCTCTCTAATAGCGCATCCGAGATCAGGTGCATTGTAAGGAACCCCAACCCTCTCTAATAGCGCGTCCGAGATCAGGTGCATTGTAAGGAACCCCAACCCTCTCTAATAGCACGTCTGAGATCAGATACATTGTAAGGAACCCCAACCCTCTCTAATAGCGCGTCCGAGATCAGGTGCATTGTAAGGGACCCCGAACCTCTCTAATAGCACGTCCGAGATCAGGTGCATTGTAAGGAACCCCGAACCTCTCTAATAGCATGTCTGAGATCAGGTGCATTGTAAGGAACCCCAACCCTCTCTAATAATGCGTCTGAGATCAGATGAATTGTAAGGAACCCCAACCCTCTTCTAATAGCGCATCTGAGATCAGATGCATTGTAAGGAACCCCAAACCTCTCTAATAGCATGTCTGAGATCAGGTGCATTGTAAGAAACCTCAACAGGCCCTTATAGTGTGTCTGAGATCAGATACTTTGTAAGGAACCCCTACCCCCTCTAATAGCGTGTCTGAGATCAGATGTATTGTAAGGAACCCCAACTCTCTAATGAAGAGTCTGAGATCAGATGCATTGTAAGGAATCCCAACCCTCTCTAATTGCGCGTCTGAGATCAGATACATTGTTAAGAACCCCTGTTGAAAAACACTGGTATAGTGTTATAACTCATAGTTAAAAAACAAGGGGGGTGTATTCAGCACTGTACACAGCAGACTTTGCGTACACTCACTATGTGATTTAAAGAAGGACAGTTCCCAGCACTCACAAGTGGAAAAAATGAAGATAATTGGAATAAGCCAAATCAGTTTTAATATGATGAAAAGAGAAAGTAAATAACATAAATCAACAGAACCACAAAAATTGAATATGCTACAGTGCTAGAAACATACTATGTACTCACTATGTGATTGTTTGGCAGAATCACCAGCAATCCAATGAATTTGCCAGAGGTCTTAAAAGCGGACATTGGGTAATACACCAGTCCTCTCGGGCCAATGACCAATCCCTTTGTCACTAGGCTATTGCTCCATTCTATAATTTGCTCCATTATAAATCCTTATAACGTGCATCATGTTCATCTTCAGGAAAGGGAAAAGGTGCCTCCTTGAACATGCATTTTTTGCTTTAAAGATTCTTTACATATTTTCTTGTTATCCACTATCCAAATCCATTCCTCCAACAGATCAGTTTTTTTTTTATTGCAACCAAGCCACCTGCAAATCATCTCCATTTAAATGTAATTAAGGCTGAGTGTATGCAAATTGGTCTCATGCAGCGATATGCTAAAAATCTTACCAGTTGGGGGTCATGAAGGATTGGAGCTGGGAAAACACTATTCTAAGCAATATTCTAACGACATTTGGTAGAGAAGGAACATAACATGTTATGTAGGCAATTCCTCCCACTGCTGTCTTTTCTTTTGCAGATCAAACTTCCAAATACCGATTGGTCACCCCAAAAGGCACAAAAACCAAGCTTGAAAAGGTACATTAATTTAAACATACGAATAAGGAATCATACATGTTTGATGCATGGACATGGACAAATTAAATGAGTATATTCATATGTTCTTGACCTCTAGTTCTCAGAGTCTTGAAGACCTTGGAACTCAAAAAGGTGTGAAAAAAGATCATGACAGACTCCGTACATTAGTGACTCCTGTCTCTGGTCAGTATATGTGTCTTTACCACTTTGTAGTGGATCTACTTAATGTTTAGCACACACTGTATGTTCAATGTGTTATATTTTGTATTTCATCATATATATTTGAGGGGAAATATTTGATGTGTATTATATGTTGTATCTTTTATCATCTAGAAACATGACTTTGAGTTATTTAACCAGAAGGGACATGCATTACACTTTATTTGTCTGCCCTTGTTATTTACTAGATAGCCACATCACTGCCAGGAGGGCTGTCAGCAAATTGAAATGCAATGGCCGGAAGACCCTTCAGGTAGGGGAGGGTTAAAGCAGCAAAACATGTGAAGTCATTTTTTTTTTTTTAAATAAATCAGTTCTGTAGTATTAGATAATATGTACTGCCCCCCCACCCCCCAACTCTTAATACAATTTTTAATGAGTTTTAACATATCCTCTGATTTCTATAGCAGGTTTTAGCCACCTCCCCAGCAGTGCAAGATCTTTGCAACACTATCCTGTTTGTGATCATTTGTTGCCAATGTTTCCAGCAGTTTGAGCGGTAAACTGTTCCAATCGATAATCTTACCTTAGTACTATAAGGATACGTTGTAGCTGCTGAGTTACACTGACTGAAGCAGCCATTATGTTAGTAACACCATAAGGATTTTTACAGATTTATAACAGGAGCACCAAACGATTTCCAGCTTAGGTAAGGATGTAGAATTATACATAGTCACACGCTTTACATATAGAAATAAGCAAAAAATAAAAACGGGGGGAATGTAGTATTGCTGCTTTGAAGACATCGGGCAATTCAAAATGTTCCTTTATCTGAGCAACTCATATGATGCCATCTAACTTATTCTGCTTCAAGGTAAAAAGAGGTTTAAGTGCAGATATTCAAGCCACTCTAAAAAATTAACCACCAGTCGATGTACGCATCCATACCATTCATTCATTTAGTGCCTTACGGACGTACAATGGACATCATACGGCCGGCACGCCACTGGCCCATATGATGTACCCTGTGTATCATGGCACTGTGCTTGTGTTCTATGGGTGGATCACGATCAGCAACCCCACTCCCTTCCGTCGATGTCACCGTAATGATGTCGGGATCATGTGATCGCTCTGGAAGTATCGCCCGGAGAACGCTCGTGGGAGGGGGGAGTCATGTCAGATTCTAGTCTGCAGTACCCATGATCATCCACCGGGACTGCTGCTACTCTGCTAGTTCTCTCAAAGAACATTCCAGAACATTAGAACAGAAAGTCCTCCAAATTTTTGAAGTGAATTGCACCCCTCTATCAGATATGATCTCATCTGGAGCCCCGTGAAGCCGGGATTCCTCTTTCACGATCAAACTGGTTGTCGTGTAGTGGCTCAGGGGCTTACAACACTTTGGCCAAAATTTTAAATTAAAAGACCATTTTATTTAATAGATATCTATACATATATATTTAGGCACTGTAGCATGTATAAGTTTCACTGGATGTGCACTGAGCTCTGTCTGTGTTTCATGTTCTGTCTCTGGTTTTAAATATATATTGCCATGCTCAGTAGCACTCCTCTGTGACACTTATATGCTTATATATATGTTGTGGTTATTTTGGGGGTTCAATATGAGCTTGTAGGTGTCCTGTATGTTCTGCAATGAAATTAGCCATTTTTGTAAGTCGATCCACTACTACAAGAATGGTAATATGTCCACTTGATCTGGGTAGGTCAACAATAAAATCCATTGATATGGACCCTAAAGGACGAGTAGGAATAGGAAGAGGCTGCAGCAAACCCACAGGGGATGCTCAAGGAGTCTTGGCCCTAGCACAGGTCTCACAGGAGAGAACATAGTCTTTAACACCTTGGGATAATTTGGGCCACCAGAAAGAGTGGGACAACAGTTACTGTGTCTTGAGGACACCTGGGTAACCAGCAGGTCAGGAGTCGTGCATTAAATTGAAGCACTTCTAATCTTACCTCCTTAGGGACGAACAGACGGTTCTTACAGTTCCACAGACCATCACGTAGAAATGATTCCGCCTCCGGTGGAGGTTTATGAAGAAAAGAGTCATTTGAGTATGAATCCTTAATTTGTGTGGGGAGATCGGCTGAAAACGTAATGCACAGAAATGTTTTCTTTGGTAGAATAGTTTCTTCCTGCTCCTTATCTGAACAAGGATTAGTCAATAACCCGGACAAGGCGTCACCTTTCCCATTCTTGAATCCGGGTAGTACGGGATGTGGAGCTGAAATCTTGCGAATAATAGAGCCCACCTGGCTTGTTGAGCAGGCAGTCTCTTTGCAGATCTAATTAATTCTAAGTTCCTGTGATCCATAAAGATGGTAACTGGGTGATTGTCCCACTTCAATTAAATGTCTCCACTCTGAGAGTGCGGCTTTTATAGCCAAAAGTTCCTTGTTTCCGATGTCTTCATTTCTTTCTGCTGTTGACATTTGGTATGAATAGAAAGCGCATGGATGAAGGAACATTTTGGGTCCAATTCTTTGTGAAAGAATGGCACCAACAGCGGATTCAGATGCATCAACTTCATGACAAATGGTAGTTCTGGATTGGGATGAATGAGGATACTAGCAGAGGTGATTGGGGCAATAATGCCAGATACGTTTTTTAATAAAACATCTATATAAGTTAGCAAAACCCACAAATCTTTGATTGTCCTCATCGCAAGGAATTGGCCATTCCACCATGGCTTGAATCTTGCCTGCTTCCATACTCAAACCCTCAGGGGAGATGACATAACCGAGAAATTGCATGCTGTTTTTTTCAAAATCACATTTTTCTAATTTAATGTACAATTTGTGCTTTCGGAGATGCTCTAGGACAATTCGGACATGTTTCTGATGATCCATGATGTTATCTGAGAAGACTAGGATATCATACAGGTATGCCACTACGAATTGGTCCTGTAACTCACAGAGAACATCATTAAATAAATGCTGGAAAGTAGCAGGAGCATTACATAGTCCAAAAGGCATCACCAGGTATTCATAGTGCCCATAACGGGTTCGGAAGGCAGTCTTCCACTCGTCACCAGGTTGGATGCGGACCAAATTATACGCCCCTCAGAGATCTAATTTGGCGAAGATCTTGGCTGACCGAATTCTTTCCAATAGTTCAGGTATTAGAGGTAACGGATTCCTGTTCTTCACTGTGATCTTATTTAGTAGTAGTCAATGCAGGGACATAGAGCACCGTCTTTCTTCCCCACAAAGAAGAGAGCAGCACCTGCCGGGGAAGTAGAGGGTCGGATGAAACCCTTCAAGAGGTTCTCCTGCATGTAGTCATTGAGGACCTTCAATTCTGGTTCTGAGAGGGAATAGATTCTCCCAAAAGGAATGGCAGCACCCGGTAATAGTTCAATGGGGCAGTCGTAAGAACGATGTTGGGGAAGCGTATCTGCGTTCTTCTTGTCACACACATCCAAAAACTCAGTATGGAGTTGGCAGTAGACTTTCTTGAGACAAAGAAATCTTATGTATTCCCACACACTCTGGTGTAGGAGTTTTAGGTAGGCAGGCTAGCTGGCACTCTATGATTAGTGTTAAATTACTTGTTTCATGGGTAACAGGTCCAGAGCTCAAAGGAGAACCATCAATGACTTCCATTCTTTCTGGGGATTCCTTGGTTTTAAAAGGTACCAAATGGCTCTTGGCAAATTCTATGTCCATAAAATTCCCTGCTGCCCCTGAATCGACTATTACTGTGGCTGAAAAACGATGTGTTTCCTCCTCGATTATAATATGGACCAGGAGGTGTGGATGTAGAGAAGGAGGGTTACCTATACTTTGTGAAGCAGAGAAAACAGTCTTTGAAATGGCGTGCAGCTGATTTCTCCTAGGGCACTGGAAAGTAGGCCACCTGGACTTATTTGGGCAATTGGCGAGATAGTGTCCCTCATTTCCGCAATACAAACAAACGCTGTTCGACGTCTATTCCTTTCTCCAGTTGAAATAGGTCCCCGCAATGTGTTTACTTGCATTGGCTCCACCTCAGTCTCCCTGAACATCTTGGGGTGCAAGCATTTCTAAACCTGGAGTTGTTTGGCATGAACCCCTACCTCTCCAAACGTCTTTCAGTAAGCCTTCGATCGATTTAAATGCATAAACAGACAAATTTCTCAAACCCACCTGGAGGCACCACCAAGGCCAATTCATCTTTAATTTGATCATAGAGACCCTGCCGAAAATGATATCTCTGAGCGGCCTCATTCAACTCAGTATCGGTAACCCATCTGCGGAACTCAGCACAGTGCTCAGCTGCTGAGCGTCTTCCTTGATGAAGATTGTTCAGAGTTGCCTCAGCAGTTGCACTACGATTTGGGTCATCAAAAATTAGACTCATGGCTTTGATGAATCCCTCCAGATCCCTTAGTAGTGGGCTATCCTGTTCTAACATAGGGGTGACCCAAGCAAGGGCCTCATCCTTGAGCAGGGTAATAATTAGTCCCACCTTGACTTCGTCGGTATTATACATGGTGGGCTGTAGCTGAAATAGAAGTCTGCATAGGTTGAGGAAACCCCGGAATTGTTGTTTTTTCCCCAAATTTTTTTTCCAGAATGGGTACACGGGGAGCAGTTTGCATAGGCACAGCGTTTTGAACAGACACAGTGGTTATGGCGGTGCGTAGTTCACATACTTCAGCTTCTGCTGTGATAGCACGTTCTTCCAAGTGGCTTAGATGGTTGTAAACATGTCATTGTTGTTCCTGGAAGCTGGCCATGACATGTTGCAAGAAAGCAAGCTGCTGAGCCAGGTTCTGGTCTGTTCTGACAGGATCCATGATGTGGCCTGTTTATTGTGTCAAGGGTTGATCTACGGCTGAAGTTGATCCCAGTGGCTGGAACAGCAGGGAGCGTGGTCGTGATCACAAGCAGAAGTCGGAGGCAGGCAGCACATAGCGTGGTTGAAATAACAAGCAAAGGCCGGAGGCAGACGGCAGATAGCGTGGTCGGGGTCACAAGCAAAGGTCGGCAACGAGAAAACAGGAACAAGACTGGGACTGAGGAACAGGGAAACAGCAAAAGGCAACAGCAGCAAAAGCAGAAAATACAGGAACCTAGCAGGTGCTAGAGGAACCAGTATAAACAGGCAAGGGAGGAACAGGAAAGGGAGGTTTATATAGGTCTGGCTGGAGGCATGGGACAGGTGCACAGGTGTCAGGTTTCAGGGTCTGGAATATTCTTTGAGAGAGCTAGCAGACTAGCAGCAGTCCCGGTGGATGAGCATGGGTACTGCGGGCTAGAACCTTGCACTGGGTCAGTGCAGGCTGTTTGTGGCTATGTAGATAGAATAAGGATGAGCGCCAGGAACCTTCATAGTACAAAAAGAGCTTTATTCAACGTGTTTTATAAGGCTGCACTTTTAGTCCTGGCTACAGCAACGGTGCAAAGCAACTCAATATAGTCTGTAGCGGCCTCTCATAGTGGGCGCGATGGTGACGTGTGATGTCACAGCGACCAAAATTGCTGTAGTCAAAAGATTTTGAGATTTACAGAGACAGCCGCACCACGTGACTGGCAGCAGCCAATCACACAGCCCCTTGCCACGAGCGACATCGCACACCAGAGTGCAACTTTTGCTATAGCGACAGCGACATGTGACGTCATGGGTCGCGTCGTCATCGCTGTAGCTATGGAAATCTCCTGCATAGCGTCAATAATGTCCCATCTCAAGTGTGCCCCCATTGGGAATACACTCTGCTCTCTGGGATCTGTATCCCATACAGGTGTACTGCACATTGTCCATCCATATTGGATCAGGAGTTAACTAGGGACCTTCAGATGAGGAAGCTCTGATTAAGCTTCGGAGTTACTACTCTGAGAACTCCTACTAAGGACATGCTCACTCCACTTCCAGAATGTGAACAATCTTGGGCCATTGCTACAGTATAGTCATTAACTATATAGGTCATGTTCCATAACTGAAAATAATAAACAGGGACAGGACACTCTTAATATAGATAGCTATACACTTAAACATGTTTTCAGGACACAGCGAGGCCCTCAACCAGAACTCTGTGGAACATGTTTCTAGAACATTGGATGGATCTATATATACCCTTCTATCTCCCTATTAGGACATCACTGGTCACAATAAACTGGTGGCATCCGCCTCTACGTAGTCATCCTACAGTACATGACGGGGAAGGGCAATACCAGAATGATCGCACCCAGTTAACCCGTTAATGCCGTTAACCATTTACTTTACTTAGTAATCCCCAAATGGGATCCTAAAAAAAAGCATCTGTCTTTAATCAGTGTGTAATCAAGACTGAATAGTATTACTTTACTTAAAAGTATACATTGTTCTGTGAAAAAACTAACAAAACTTAGGCCCATATTCAATACACTGTGAAGCCGTATTTCCCATACTAGAGAAAAGTTCAGCTACAGTCCAATGAATGGAACTAAAATCTTCTTCACCTCAGAGGAAGATGACTTAACCGCATATTAAATAATGGCCTTAGATGGTTGATTTTTATTTATTCATAAAATGTTTTACTAGGAAGTAATACATTGAGAATTGCCTCTCATTTTCAAGTATGTCCTGGGCACAGATTTACGGTAACAATACATGTTTACATTAAATGAACAGAGGTTATACAGTCCATTCACAGACATTTCATGGACAGTTAGAAATATGATTATGGGCATATGTAACATTTAAAGATGAGATTAAAATGGTGTTAGGAGAGGTAGGATAAGCCTTCAATGTGTTAGATGAGGGCCTGCATCAAGGAGCTTACAATCTATAAGGCATGGTAAATTGAAACATTGGGTACAAGGGATGAGAGGGCTGGTGCGTTTCAGATTGCAATAGAGCAGCTTTAATATTACTAAACATCGGTGAATGGCAGCAAACGGCTCGCACCCATTGGCTGTCCTTCGGCTGTGCCAAGGGCTGTCCGCCTTTGGGGTGACACAGATGTAGACTGAAGGGGTTCAGATTGAATGCAGCTGTGGTTTCAGAGTCCTTTGTCCTCCTGGGTCATTAACATTCCAGTGGGTGGAGTTCACGTAACACATAGCAGTAAGAAAACACAGATATTAACCTTAGCACGATGGCTATGTGCAGAGGGGAACAGTTCTTGGGAAACCCTTTCAGGCGTCCGCCTTTGGGGTGACACAGATGTAGACTGAAGGGGTTCCATAGAGAAATTATATCAACCTTAAAGTAAACATTTTACTTATTTCCTTTCTGTGGAAAAGTAATGATTTTATTTGTGGGTTTTCTGTAGGTCTAATCATATCTGGACGATGACCTCATAATTGCTTTACTAACATATATACAATTCTAAATTCTCTTTGCTAAGGCTCACAAACTGTTTTTCCCAAATGGAGATTATATAAAGATTCTAAAAACCTTTCTAAGTATTTAGTTATCCTGAAAACACTATACCTTTCAAACGTTCGTTAAAGTATATTTAAATATATATTGTTTAAACGTTTAACATTTCAATGGTAAACAAATGCTTTAATGGGTTTTTACAAACACTGTACTGTACAAGGTTTTTGATGATAAAACTGTTGCCAGGTTTTTAATGGTCTAGGACGTTTAGCCCCAACCAAACCGCCCCTCGTGCTCTTCCGCCACCACAACTCACCATGAGCACCTTGCCCCTTGAAATTTGGCCATGCCTGCTCCTGAGCCCACTCCGGATCCGATACCATGTTTAAATGTCTCATATCATGCGGCTGCCACTCATGTCAAGGTCCCAGGCAGTCGCTACTTCGAGTCCCATGGACAGGACATTTAAACATGGTGCGTAGGAACGGCTGGCACACGGGACTCAGAGAGGCAGCTGCCCAGGACATTGACGTGAGCGGTGGCCAAGTGATATGGGATATTTAAAGATTGCATCGGGGTGGTAGCCAAATGTCAAACGATGAGGTGCCGGGCGAGGATTTGCACTGGCGGCCGAGCATCAGGGGCAGTTTGTTCGCGGCCAAGCGTTCCATTCCCGGTTTTTAAAGCCACATGTACATCGTTTCCTCTGTAATTTGTTTGCAAAGTAATTATCCTGCCATCATTAGTCAAACAGCTAAACATACAAGCTGATATACATTAATCCAGTATACATATTAATTTTTCACAAGATACAAATAAGTGAGACAGTTACTTGAAGATGATTGAGTCTTTATAAGGGTACCAGTTACATCAGATATACGTATAACTACCTTTTTAAAAATACTTGTGCTTGTCAGATTTTATTCTTAAACATGCCACGGCTATTAGTTGACTTCTAGAAGGGAATGACAGAAATCAGATGAGGTTAGTAAGGACTGGGGAACACCCAAATGATTTATTCTAGGAAATATTATCCCTGGAAACTGCGACCCTCCCCCTCCCAGTGTAGTACAAAACAATGTCATCTTTTATATAGCGTATTAATTGACTATTTTCACTATTGATAGTATATTGTTGCATTCAGAAATGCACTGAAATATATTATTTATTCATGAGTTAATCATTGTGCTAATATATATATATTATTTAATCCAAAAATTGAATTTCTTCCTTAGATTTAAAAAAGACCACTAGAACATCAAATGGCATTTGGAGTCCCAAGTATGGTTTACCTTTCCAACAGCGCGTGCCAACTCTGGACTATCAGCATAATGTGTATATTCCTGGGACTCCAACATTGGTGGCCAACAAAGAGGGACTCTTCGTGGACCAAGAGGAAAAAAACAGTTTTTCAACCTTTGGAAAAAAGAGAAAAATGACGTCCTGCTGTGATGTACATGACGACATGATAATTACCAATGACTTGAAATGAATGGTGATGCTAAAGTGACAAATAGTATAACGTGGAATATAAAGTGGAGTATAAACGGGCTCTGATGCATTGAAGGATCTGAAACCTCAATGGTTAAACTACTGTGTCGTTACTATGCCAAAAAAAACACTGTTTCAACTCACCTACCTGATGTCTAATTTGTGTGATCATTTCAAAAACACAAACTGTGACAGACCCTGATCTATAAAAGACAAGGAGATCTCAAATTAATCTGTAACACTTGAAATGAAAATACATTTGGCAAGGGACGGAGGACTGTCAAAAAAAAAATAAATAAAAAACATACACAAAGACAATGAAAATAAATGATATAGAATCAGAATGTTGAGTAAATGGACAGGGTGCAATTTCATTTGGTAAAACAGATTCAATGTGGGTGAGAATGAAAGAATCGCCTGTGTGTAAAAAGCAATTTTCTCCATCTGCAGTCAACCGAAAGACTTCCTTGAGGACTGAAGTGAATGAATGAGAAGACATCCTTTCTGAAATGTCATTTCTAGTTTGAGCCTTTGGCAATTTCCATTTAGTGACAGTTCTGTCTTTCATTGTTAATATGTGAATGCACCCAGTGAATATATACTTTTTTTTTTTTTTTTGGTACTGTATGCCTTTTTTTCTGTTGACCTAATGGAGATGTGTGTCTGGAAATATATACCTACAGTACATAAAGGGTGAAATCAAGGAGTTGAAATGATTGCATTAGGTCTTATAGCATATGTACAGCGGAGAAAAAGAAGTAATTGAAAGATGTGAATGTTAATATCATGCTATGTTTCAACTATCACTTCCATAAAGGAAAACTACTGTATTCACTGTGATGCTTAAGTTAAAATGCAAAAAAATACGTTTAATACCACAAACCATTTTCTTGAAAATACGGTTTAGGACTGGACTGAAAGACAAACAAAATGGTCAAAAGGAAAATTAGAGAGTTAAATATACGTTATAACATTGTGTGCCTGCAAATATCTCCACTGAAATCCCTTCTAGTTGTTGAATACATTTGATCGTCACACTTTGTATTGGGTTCAAAATGTACAGTAGATACACATGCAGATTGCTGTAATGCATTCTGCCCATAAGCGTGGAATCTCTTTCGTGTATTGGTCTTTGTACAAACATGTATTGTACTGTATGCTTGAACTGTGAGCCGTGAGCCTTACTTTAGCAGTTTCCATGACACAGATGAATGCTCTAAGGAAATCCAGCACATTCCTTTGTCCTTTCTTCAAGCCTTCTGCACACCACTTTTTGTTGGCTAACACATTAAGCAGAGCAATTAAGATTAGAACAAGTACTGTAGGTGAGGAATTTCTGAGGAGTAGCATCTTATATACAGTATGACTCATTATAACACATATACATCTGTTTCATCCTTATGTATTTTTTTTTTTTTTACAGCAAATGAGTATTGGAAACTGATAAGATAATAAATTCTAATGAAGGCGTTTATTACAAAACTTGATTTTGAACGCTTGTGAATGTGCCTTTGAAATCTCTTCTCTTCCCTTGCGTTCACATCCACAGTTAGTGCTCAGCTTGAAAAAAAAGATTCTCCTGAAATTATTTATACACTACAAATGCTTGACTGTCTCATTTTTGCCATGATCTAATTTCCAGTACACGCTAATTTTTTTTCTCCTGGTGATTTTGACCATAAAGTAAACATTTGGGAAAGTTGAATGTTCTGGTAATGAAGGGATTAAATAAACTGTGAAATAATGGGTTAATTTCACTTGACAGAATGCATTTACATATATCCTAAGATCAACTACTATAATGCAGACCTTGGTTTTAAAAAGGTGTTTTCTCTCCCTTTATCGCATACAGTATACAGTATCCTCCGCTTTCATCTTTTTCTGTACCTTTTACTTCCCTTCATCATATCATCTGATCGATTGTGTCTTCTAACCTGTGATATTTACAGTACACCCAATTATTCCCTCTGCAGCATTCTGGTACATAATCACCTAGCTGACTCTTAGTCACTTAGGCCCAGATTCACTAAAGGATGCTATGATTTAGCATGCCTGAACTCCCATTCCAATTACTTAATATGGGAGTTAAGACGTGCTAAAGCTTAGCAACCTTCAGTGAATATGAGTCCTATAGTGCAGAGTTCTTCTAGTCTTATTGGTTCTGGATAGAGCAAGATTGTTTGCAGTTTGTGATGCCTTTTATTGCATTAACCTAACTTTCCATACAAGATATTAAAAACATACAACTTTTAACCACCTAAAAGGGCTTTCTTTAAAGGTGACAGAAATGCTCAATTCAAAAAGCAGATGAACCCAATTCACACTTGCATAAAGGAAATTAAAATTGCAGGGGTTTTGAAGTAGTGTGCACTGATGAATGGATTTATTTTACTTAGCAACATATTGTATATTTCAAATGCCAAATGTTGAAGGGACTTTGATAAGAGCTATGTAAGGATGATTCAACCATTGGTAAAGGTTGTTTAATAACATGTTTACAACATATGTTTATTAACTCTAAATAGCATATTAACAAATATCACATTATGACATACAATAAATATTGACCTTGTTAGATGTAGTGGTGAGGTTTTACAATAAGAACACAACAGAAATGGCACAGTTACTCTGATCAGGTGTGAGTTATTAAAGGCTTTCAGAAAATCCCATCAGAAGCCATCTTTAAAGCTTTCCACAAACAAAAATGCTAGTTGAAAAACAGGCATTCAATATTAGTCCCCGCTGGCGCTGACCGCGCCTCTATATAAGTTAATCATCACGCCCACGCTCACGTGGCACGCGCGCTCATGCGCGGGCACGCTCTCCCAGGCTTGGGGCTTGGCGAGACAAAAGAGTTTGTCTTTGGAGCAGAGGGTCACATGACCCTGCTCTGACCAATGGGGAGAGAGAGGCAGAATAGGCTGAGTGGAGAGAGGTGGGAGGGGGAGCAGAGAGGGGTTTTTCTTTTTCTTTGCACAATTTTTATTTATTTTATTTTTCTTGCACAATTAATTGCCATTTTTGGAAGGGGGAGGGAGAGAATGGAGACACACACACACACACATATGCACACAGCCCCGGTCCAGCCAATGACACGCCCCCTCCCTTCATAGCCACGCCCCCCCTGCTCTAAAATTTTTGCAGGACAGCAGAATGCTTATGCTTGAAGAGTTGGTGATGTCACCACTCTCAAGCATGAGCGCGGTCAACGCCAGTGGGGACTCAGCCTTAGGCTGGGGCCATGGTGCCTTCGCCTGCGCTGAGGCGTGCGGAGGCTTTGAGGTAAGCGGGTGCTTTCGCTGGCCATGTTGGACGGGCCATGGGGGGCGTTCCTAGGGGCGTCACAGAGCTGTTTCGCCCTCATTGGGCGATCCGCTCACATGACCGGCCTGTCGCACCAAGAAATCAATGTGAACTGATTTCTTGCGCAACACGCGCCCCCTCCCGCTTGCACACGACCGCATGCCACATGGATGCGAACTCTGCCTTAAGGCAGTTTGTTCACTCAGCATCCGTCTGCGGTACCATGGCCCCAGCCTTATAGAGCAGTGGTGTTCAAACTTTTGAGAACTCAAGTCAGAATATAACTTGTGTTTAAAATGTATCCAATGTAATCTGGAATACAATAAACCTAGTGACAGCGACTCTACTAATCTTAGGTCATCACTCAAAATGCATTTGGTTATTCTCAGTAGCCTGACACATGGCCAAACACTGCAAGTAATCAAGGGTCCATCGGGCCATATTTGCTAAGTGGTGCAATACCATAAAACACCTTCTGGCACCAGAAAACACATTTTATTTTTTGGCGCTTGCAGGTTTCTTAAGACGTAGCACTGCTTAGTAAATATGGGCATTGCTGTTTTAAATCAAAGAATCAGCCATTCTTTTCAATAAAACATCTTTAAAATTAAGGGAGGGGGGGAGGGGTTGTTATGAAAAAAGACCTCACTGGTGGGACCTTGAAGTACATCTTTTCCATCTTCCTCAAACCACTGTGGACCACTGCAGCGTACATTTTCTATTTTCCTCTTAGATATAGATATTTCTGTCTTTCAGGGTTGGTCTGACATCTGAAGAAAACTTGTTTCCGGTATAAACACATGCATAAAAATATCCATGTAACTGACATGCTAGATGATCAACAGGTATTCAGTGGGTGTGATGTATCAAGGCAAATTTGCAGCAAAATGTACGCAAATTGTGCCGTTTTCATTTTGCATACAACAAAAGACAAAAATACCCAATGCTACATCCATTGTGACAAAATATATAGTTAAATAATTCAATGTTAGTATTCTCATGAGTAAGGGTCATTTAGTTAAACCTTTTGGCCAAAGCGTTACAAGCCTGCAGCCACTTCGCTCCAAGTTTTGCACTGTGTGTGCATCCGCTTGCGATGTGGGGGTGTCAACAGGAGGAGTAAGGGAGGAATTACATGCCGCACAGATTATCATAAGATGCGCATCACTTTTTTTTTTATCTTGGGTTTGAGAGGGAGTTAACCTTTGTGGCTAACAATTTGTGTCATGTACTAGTGCAGAGTAAATGATTACAGCTGCACTATGGCAACTGGACTAACGTGGCTATTTCTACTTAATTCATGTCACATGTACGGAATTATTTCTTACATTTTAAACACATGCAAGCAAATAGAGAAATGCATCCTCACAAACGTCTATGCACGCTTACTTTACGTTCATATATCTCTGCCAATTTTATGGAGCGAGGGTAAGCAACTTTCTAAGGACTACCGAACCCTTTAAATATATATGAACAAAACCACAGTCTACTTTTCCACTTATGTAAAAAGGCTAATGCTGTGTTAAGGCTTATGTTTATTTTTTTTTTTTAATAGATTAAGGTTTTCAATAGTATATATAATTAAGAATATTATAGTATAATAATATTTGACTTTTTTTAATTATTCAATTAAATATGTTGGCGTAATATGGAAAAATAACATTAATGGATCTTAAAGAGTAAAATTCCATTACCAACTTATTCTCAGACTACAGCTAGTAAGCTCCCCACACAGAATCTCAGAGCCTCATGGAAAAGGTTAAAAATGATTAGTATAAAGACAGTTGTTTTTGCTAATTTGTTATTATACTGTATGATGGTCACACGGATCACAAACATACATATTAAAACACACAGACATAAACCACAACCTGCCCCTTAGATGGGGCTCCTGGATAATTTATTCACTTCACGAAGGAAAAAGACAGCAACAAATTCTGAAATTAGCTCAATTTGAAGCAAAACCTTTTTTTTTTACCATAAATCACTTAGTCAAAAGTGTTTTTCAGTCTTACATATTGCACTTAATGGAACAGTATAAATAATTGTTGTTGATTGTCAGTTTTTGTACGGTACACTTAGCATGCATATTCAACTTCCATACCAGACTGTATTTTCACATTGGTCAATTTGCAATAAAGGGTGTATTTTGTTAGTGGACTTAACATTTTCCCTACGCATTGTATGTTATCATAGTCACAACAGGTCATTTATTTTCTGGGGTTTATGGATATGCTTCATATCTGTTTTACTTGTACATTTGCTGTGAAAATTCAATATTTTCTTTGTAAATCCTTTCAAGTACTTTGGCTTGTTACAATTTCCACTTCAAAGTGTTAGAACTCTCTAGATCTCCACAATATTGAATCAGTTCTGCAGTCACATTGCCTGAGGGCTAGAAAAAAAACACACACATAAGTGTTATAAATGCACATGTACTGCTAGATTAAAACTTGTTTAAAGAAAAAGGGAACAGATAAAAATAGATGAAAAAAATGTTACCAATTTAACTCCTTCATTACCCATTCAAAGTGTCACGCCTGTCAGCTAATGTATGTATGGCTTTATTTGTATAGCGCCATTGATGTATATAGCGCTTCACAGCAGTAATAGTTACAATCATATAAATAATAAGATATAACTAACACAAAGGGAAGAAGAGCTTCAGACTTAAAAGTAACAGTTAGGAAAAGGAGTCCCTGCTCCGAAGAGCTTACAATCTAATTGGTTGGTACGTACAGAGACAGTAGGAGGGCGTTCTGGTAAGTGCGTCTGCAAAGGGCCAAGGTTAATGTAAGATGTGTTAATTATCAGCCATCAAGCTACTCATATGCTTGCTTAAGCAGGTGTGTTTTAAGGTGGAGCAGGTGTGGGAAGTGAATCCCTGTAGGTGCTACAAATGTCTCTGCAGTTTTGTGCAATATAGCATAGGAGTCCAGGCAAGAGTTCACTTCTTATGCAGTATAATAGAGCACTGAATGCTCACTTGATAGCCATATGATAGGGTAATAGAGTGGTATGCAAGCACCACAGCAGGTGTGTGAAATGTACCCTCACTGAAGAGAGCACACCCCACACCCACTTATGGGACGGCACCCCTCAACCCATAGGTATGAGACATGAATATAACATGAATGGTGGAACTGCAATCACAGAAAACAAGTAACTTACGAAACCTTCCTGGACTGGTGTGGCGTGCCTCCTTCCAATATGATGATCCAAGTAGAGAAGAAAGTGGTGGAGCACTGCTGAAAGAATGAAAGGGCTGGAGGCTGCTGCAATTAAAAAATGCTTTAATTTATGGCATTAGTAGACCGGGCTACAAAAAGGGGGTACCTCTGAGCGTTTCGCGCTGTAGGAGCGCTTTAATCAAGAGTCTCCTACAGCGCGAAACGCATCAGAGGTACCCCCTTTTTTTGTAGCCCGGTCTACTAATGCCATAAATTAAAGCATTTTTTAATTTGCAAGCAGCCTCCAGCCCTTTCATTCTTTCAGCAGTGCTCCACCACTTTCTTCTCTACGTGTTTTAAGGTGGGTTTAAAGGTGGATAGAGGGGTTCAAGGAGTAGGACGTTCGACATCCCACCCATCCTTCCCACAGTCTTTCTACATTATACTGTAAGTGTACACAGGGATTTCCATCTTTAAATATAATAATTTGCAGTATGGGGGACAACTAGACTTCTGCCCTGTGGTTCATTGTGATTGATTTTTTTTTAATCACGTTTTCATTATTTATAACAGTTTATTGATTGAGAATTCCAAATGCCATATCCTTGAGTACAACTCCAATTTTATAGGTGTTGTTTTGGGGGTTCTGTTTCATTGTGAAATGTATTTGTTGTATGTACAATATGAAAGAAACAAGACAAATGACTTGGTAGCCAAGTGCATAATTGCTTGCAGAAGGGCTGGCTGATTTTGGGCAAAGGGGGCAAGACCAGTTGAGTGGCCCATGGAATCAAGCCGCCCACACACACATTTACACACAGTCACGCACAGCACATACAGTACACACAATATATTGTACAATGTAATGCACATCAGATACATGCACCATATACACATGCACACACGCTAGTTATACAACTCAAAATTAATGTACAATACACACACATACGTCATATGTCTCCACACACATTATGCATGCACCATACATATACACCACACATGTACTTTATACACACATGCAGTACAGCCTGCATTGACCACAAACACACACCAAACATGCAACTTATTACATACAAGATGCATGCACCACATACATAAACACGCCAAATACATTAACACACCATTCATGCATATATAAGCATAATACATACACCATATACATACAGATACACGTACCCCACACATACCATACATGCATAATTAGGGCGGCCAACAGAAATCATGGGGCCCATGACAAATGAAAGAGAAGGGGCCCCCCCTCCCATAGCACACCTGTTGTAGAATTTTTTTTTTAGCGCGCAACTTTTACTTAACTGTTTTCTTGTTAATAAAAAACATTACAATGCAGTCTGTTTATTTTAATATTTTCAACAAAAGACAAAGATACCCAATGCTACATCCTATGTGACAAAAGGCCTGGGGGGATTCAGTATGAGACTGGGGTGTTCCCTACCTGTCTTTCTGGGTTAGGAGGGATTCCGATGTCTCCCGTGTGAAGCTTGAGAGTCGGATCTGGAAGAAAGCATTTTAGGTTATTTCAGTGTAGGTATAGGGCAGTTAAGATAAGACAGAGAGAGTGTGGGTGAAAGAGAGAGACCGAGAGAGAGAGAGTGGGTGACAGAGAGAAAGAGAGTGGGTGTGGGGGGTGGGTGAGTGACCGACTCTTGGGTGGGTGACTGACTCTTGGGTGGGTGACTGACTCTTGGGTGGGTGGGTGACTAACTGACTGACACTTGGGTGGGTGGGTGAGTGACTGACACTTGGGTGGGTGAGTGACTGACACTTGGGTGGGTGGGTGACACTTGGGTGAGTAACTGACACTTGGGTGGTGGCTGACACTCAATTGGGTGGTGGGTGACACTTGGGTGGTGGGTGACTATGACTGACTGTGGGTTGGTGTCTGTATTCATACACTCGCTCTCAGACACTTTCAGACACTCTCTCAGACACTCTCTCAGACACTCTCTCAGACACTCTCTCAGACTCTCTCTCAGACTCTCTCTCAGACACTTTCTCAGACACTCTCTCAGACACTCTCTCAGACACTCTCTCAGACACTCTCTCAGTCACACGCACACACACACGCACACACACACACACACAGACTCACACACTCACACTCTCACACTCTCACACTCTCACACTCTCACACTCTCACACAGGGAAGGATTCAGGATCCCGTTTGATTATCAGGAGGGATCGGGGGGGGAGAGGAATTTGAAGTCGGTCAGGTTGAATGGGGATGTGGCAAAAGAAAAAATTGATAAAGAGATTGAGTTGGGCAGAATGGCGGGTCCTTTAGTTTCCCCGCCCCTGGCAAATCTTAGGGTGTCACCGTTGGGGGTGGTTCCGAAAAAGGAGGCAGGGGCGTTCAGGTTAATTCAACATCTGTCTTACCCGAAAGGGTCGTCAGTTAATGACGGGATAGATAGGGATTTATGCTCGGTAAGCTACGCCACTTTTGATCAGGCGGCGGCTTTGGTGGGACGGATGGGGCAGAGGGCATTGATGGCGAAGGCTGACGTTAAGTCAGCTTTCAGACTCTTGCCGGTACATCCAAGCAATGAGGACTACCTCATTGACGGCGTGGTGAAGGTTCGGCTGGAGATACTGAAGCTGAACACCGGCAAGTCTCAAACCATGTATGTGGAGGCTCTGATATGCCCGAGCCCCGAGAACACCCAAGCTCCACGATCATATTGGGACCAACACCAATGTGGTGTGAGCGGTGATCAGAGCATACCTGCAAGAGGCTGGCGAACTACCCCTGTATGCCCTACAAATCCACCCAGTACAAGGGAAGAGTGCTGTAAATATTGGCGCAAGATGGATATGGGGACCTGTTCAATCACACCAAGAGATTGACCGAGATTCCACCAGGGGGAGTGAAGGTCAAGTACGCAGCGTGCTGCTATCTGGGCCGAGATGAGGCCGATCATCTTTTCTCTCTGGAGAGTACGCCAGAAGAAGATGCCAACTGAGGCTACAAGCTTGTGCTCGAAGTACGGGAATGGAAGTCCTCACTATCGGCGAAGATCAAGGTGTTTATCCCTAACATCTCTCCTTACACAATGCCCCTCGACCAAGGACAACGGTTGGGTAGGATATACCCAGTTACCCCCGTCGAGACGATGGCTGCTCAAGTGAACACTGCTGCCGTGCAAGATCGACTAGCTGGGCTGGCATTCAACTTCGGGGAATGAACCCTGTCTGCCGAGTGGAGGGATCGCAGGGACTTGTTCTCCACCAGCGAAATGGACATGAGGTGTAGCATAAAAGCCCAGCACACCATTCGGCTAAGGGATACCACGCCCTTCCGGGAGCATTCCCCGTGCATCGCTCCCAGAGATGTGGAGGACCTGAGAGACGTCTTACAAGAGATGGAGACAGCGGGCATTGTAACAGAATTCCGTAGCCCCTACGAGTCACAGATCGTGGTGGTGTGTAAGAAGAATGGGTTGGTCCGATTGTGTGTCAATTGCACCGTGCCTGACCAGTATACCCTTCCGCAGATTGGAGAAAAACGGAGTACATCACAGCCCAAAATAATTAAAAATGATTTATTGGGTGGGTGACATAGGAGACATCAAAAATAGATGAGTTAAGGAAAATAACTCAGAAAAGACCCCCCTGCATGCTGTGCACCGTGTCTTTCCATTGTGGATTACTTTGCTATCATCTAATAATCCTGGATGCACGCCCGGGAGCTGAGGACAATCAAGTTCAGGGAGTACTATTCAACTTTGAAGTCATGTTTCTAAGTTACTTGCTGTAATCCTATACCATGCTATACTCTACAGTAAGTCGTCTCTCTGATAAGTGTGGTGGTGAACAAGTTAAATTGGCTTCACATGGCTATTTGTCTCCCTATTAACCATAAATCACACTTGGAGTTAAGCCAACTGAGTGTCATCTACTAATTTCTGAGTAACTATTAAGGATTACTGATTTACGAAGTTATGCATATTTACAAATTTACTTCAATTCCTACATGGCTCTATCTCTGGGGACTTACTGACATTTATTATTTTTTTGCCCTGTCAATATACCCTGCCGCACTGATCATAAGACTGTTCATAATCCACTTCCTGTATGTTTTTATAATATTTCATTTTTTTCTGTTTTATTTATGTATGTGGAAATGGTACATTTACAGTACGTTACTCCAGTCCTGACCTTCACCTGGCAATACTACGGTGTCTGTGGGAATCATGTGCTGTGACCTGAACACATCTGGTGTGATGAAACCTGTAATCAATGAACATGCTACGTGTGGGGCAGTTGATTATTACAACTCTAGACTATCAGAGTTCTACAAGATCATCTCTGCACCAGGATGTCTAGCTGACAATCAGTAACACCCTCAAGATGACATATTGTGGCTGTGCCGTGATGTCGTGAGCTGAGAAATGCTTGTATCTTAGTTTTTTACAACCTTGAAGAGATCGGGTCTTCAGCCACGCCTCCTTGCTGACGCGACATGTGGAGAATATCAGAATATGTTGCCGATGCCTGGAGTGAACAGTCACGGCCTCTATTGAGAAGTTGTTATGTTATGGGTGTTACAAATCACTACCATGCGACGCGTTCTGGCAGTTTATTGATGAGACCGGGTCATTAGCCATGCCCCCATGATGACGCAAGGTGCGGAGAGTTACTGGATTTGCTGTCCAAGTCTGGAGTGAAATATCACGGCCTCTCATGCTCAGCTGTTATGATGCGGTTTGGGGATTACAAGCCTGCCTCTATGACGCGTTCTAACAGCGAGTCGAAATGATGCTCATCTTTAGAGCACGCAAATTTTGAGTGTGTGATTTCCTCTAAATAGCATTTCATCTCCTTCTGACTCCTCACTCCGTGAAGAAGCTGTATGGTGAAACACGTGTTGAGTGGGTACAACAAAAGTCAGGGGTGCCCAATGCTACATCAAATTGACAAACATATATGGTAATAAGTATAAAGTTTAAATACTCCAATAATAATAATAATGACTTGGTTATTTAGTTAAACCCTTTGGCCAAAGCGTTGTAAGCCTGCATACCAAATTTCAAGGTACAGTATAACCAAAAATGCAGATCCTACACTACACTGTGAACCCTTCCCTTTACCTCTGTATGAGGGGAAAGAACCATAGTAGGTCCTGTTCTTGCAGCAAAGTGAAAAGACCTCCCAAGTTATAAAGGTGAGGAGGAGTGAGCTCTGGGGGGAGGTAATAAATAATTTGTCATATTGGATGTGCATTGGGGCTTCTTTGTTTACTGTTGTATATTTGAGGTCACTTTCCCAGTAGCGCTCCAGTTGACACTAGTAAGTATATAGATAAATAATACTGTGTGTCCGGTTTTAAGCTTGCTAAAATTGTGTATGTGTATGTACGATACTAAGATATTGCAATATATGCCTCAGTAATACGGTTTCAGTTTTACAAACAGTTTAGATCAGTTTTTCCAGCACTCTTGGCAGATATTCCTAGTTAAGAAGAACTGTGTAGGCTTAAGCATTCTATGTTCATCCAGTCACTGAAAGCATCACAGTTTCTGCGTTCACTCTGTTTGATGTAGCAGAATGAACGTGTCATGTTATAAATAGTATGAACTAATCAGTTTAATTATTTCTAGATGTGAGTAGACACCTTAGTGTACAGAATAACTTTTGACATTTTGTCTAATAGAAAACTAATCCAACCTTGGGAAATTAAATAAAATATGACCTTTAACAGCCTGCATGCTGCTTGATTAGTTTAATAGTTTTTGCAATTAACCAACATGTCCTACTGTAACAATTTTCATTTTAGTAATTCATATTTTGATGATTGATTACATTTTATTACATACCTAATCATGTGCCAAAGAAAACATGCAATACCAAGCATATTAAACCAAGCATAAAAATGCTTATCCATAATAATGCTTAATAGCATGTGATCAATTAATGCTTAGGGGGACTGACTACCACATTATCCACACAAAAAAACAGTTTTACAGATTATCATGTAACCAGCATTATTATTTGTCACCTCTTTCATATTTATCTGTAACGATGCTCGTCTCAAGCAGGAAACGGACCCGCAGGGCAGAGGTAGGAATATGAAATAACCAACCTGAGCCGAGGGACAGAGTCCTGATAGAGTAGTGAGTCGTAAGCCGACGGTCAGGGCTGACATCAGAGTTGCATAGTCGGTGAGAATGCAGAGGTCGAGGCAGGCGGAAGACAGGGGTGGTTGAGGTACGTAGCTGGGTCTGGAAACGAGGAAGACAAAAGGTAACTGCGTTGCATGTACTCAGCATTAACTAAAACTTTGCTCGGCAACTTCCTGCTTACAGGGCTGTCCTTTTAAAGGAAGCTGTCAAGAGGAAAAATGGAGGATCCTGCCACAGAGGGCGAGCAAGAGCAAAATTCCGGTTTGGACTCAGGAAACCCGGGACGGATTAGCAAAACCTCATATAATCACGGGGTTGCTACCTCTCTGGGTTTCACCCAGAGACTTTGGGTTTGGCATCCCCTTCTCCGGGCTATGGGTTTGTCCCTGAAATCTCCGGGTGGGCGGGGGGTCTGGACAGCAGTGAGCAGGGGCGTGCTCACGTGAATGAAGCAGACAGAGGATTGGACAGCTGTGGTTGGAGCCTGCTGTGCGTGCGCCTGCACGAGGGCTCCAAAATATCCCCAACTCGGAAGTCAAGTCCTCCTTGATTTTCTTTGTCTCCACTGCAGCCAGCTACAGGACACTCACCTGGTCCTGTCCTGTCCTCCATTGCAGTGCCACGCTGCTCACTGAGTCTCAATCTCACTCCCCCCTCTCTGGCTGTGCTCCTCCTGCTGGCTGCTGCTTCAGGTGCCTGTTCACGCTCTACCTAATATGTAGAAATATTTATTACTAAGGTGCACTGGGTGATACATAATTGTTGTGTGTGTGTCTATCTATAATATATAGTTAATATATTTTTAATTTTAAAATATATTCTCTATATCTATATATATCTACTATAGATAGATATCTTATATATATATATATAATATATATATATTTATATATACATTTAGAGGTATCAGTACCATGTTAGCCGAGCTTAAATAATCAAAAAATAAATAGATGATACCGTTGTTTGGCTAACGAAATGCTTTTATTTGTGCGAGCTTTCGTTTATATATATATAGTGTACGACAAACCCGGTCGCCCACTCGCACCTGGCGAGTGGAAATTGGCTCTTAGCCAGTTAGATTTTGTAAGGAATCGGGGAACACGCCCCCTGCGGCGTGCTCCCTCCTTACCTGCCGCATATCGGTTCCCGCTCTCCTTATAGAGCATGCACGCACCCGCGGTTCCCTACTCGTACCACGGAGCCCGGCCACCCCCGGTTGCGTCACGCATTCTCTCACGCGTGGCGCGTACACGTGACGGCGTGCGCCGCCCTCCATCTGCGAGTCAACTTCACGCCCCCTTGTGGCGTATTCTCTACCCATGCCTAGTTTCTCTGATGTCTCTCTATATGGCATGCGCCGTCCTCTAGCTGCGAGTCAAGATTCCCTGTTGATTCTCTGTGTGGCGGGCTCTGCCCACTTGCCTAGTTTCCCTGATGTCTCCCTGTATGGCGTGCGCCACCCTCTAGCTGCGAGTCAAGATTCCCTGTTGATTCTCTGTTTGGCGGGCGCTGCCCTCTAGCTGCGAGCCTACCTTCCTATGCATCGCTGCACCTAAGTCTCTTGGATCGCTCGGAGTTCGATCCTTAAGAGGGGGGTACTGTAACGATGCGTGGAACACGCCCCCTGCGGCGTGTTCCTTCCTTACCTGTTTACTTCTGATTGCCGCCCTCTAACTGCAAGTCAAGATCCTGTGTCTTTAAGGATTCTGAAGCAAGCAACGCCATCTTGCTTTCTGGCAAACCCTGCCCTCTTCCTCCTGACAGGAAGTAAGCCTCTCTTTGACTTTCTCTTTGCATTTTAGTCTTTTGCTACCAGCCTGGTGCCTGCTAGTACTCATCTCATACTGTTCCTGCCTGGACCTCCTTGGGACCTTTACTTATCTCCTATGGATTCCGGAAGACTGGGACAGTCACTCTTATACTACTGAGGTTAGTTTATCGTTGGGTAGTGTAGGTACCTGTTTAGTAGGGTTCACCTTGACGTGGTAGCAGGCTTATAATTCCTTGGCCAATGGATTAGACTAAGAACCCTTATGTTATGTTTAGTTTCGCTGCACCTTGCTGTTTCTGTCACTATGCCTTTAAGAAGTCTGGACCTTCTCCAAGAAGCAATCCTTCTCTGGATGTTACCTTGTGCTCTGGACTCCATGCCATGCCCATGTTCCTGGTTTCCGTTTCCAGACTCCCATGCTGAAGCGTTGGCTTCGCACAACCCTGTGTTGGTGCCTGAGAACGCACACACTCCCGCTCTGCTGTCAGAGCATGCGCGCACATGCAGCTAGATCACTCATGTCTCTGAGTAGGCACCACACCTCCGGACGTGTCGCGCATTCTCATGTGCGCGGCGCGGTCACGTGACTACGTGCGCCGATCCCAAGCTGCGCGGCAACTTACTCCCTTCGTATCCCCTGCGGCCTCCCCACCTCGCTACCGGGTTCTTCCCTTTCTCCCTGCGCTTGTGAGGAGAGCACAAGCGTGACAGATTTTCCCTGCTCTGCAAAAAAAATCCCCTGCTCAAAAAAAATCAAAAAATCTCTCTAGCTGATTGGCTGATTGGCTGTGACGCGGGATGGAGCTGCCAGGACTTTTTTTTGGCGCAGAGCAGTCAAGCCTCCCTTCCTTCTCTGCATGGGTAAGTGTAAAAGTGTGTGTGCGTATTGTTTGCCCGCGCGGTGTCCCTGCCTCCTGCCCCCGTGGCTGGCTAGCAGGGGTATTCCTTCCCCAGCTCTCCCTTGGCTGCCTGCGCGGGGTGGGAAAATGGCGGGGGGGCGGGAAAATGGTGGGGGGGGAGCGGGTAGTGGTGCAGGGCAGTGGAGGTGGTAGCGGGGGTATTCCTTCCCCCCCTGGTCCCTGGCGCTCCCTTGGCTGCCTGCGCAAGGCAGGAGATTGGCGGAGGGGAGGGAGCGGGTGGTGGTGCGGGGCAGTGGAAGAGGTAGTGGGGGTATTCCTCCCCCCCCCTGGTCCCCGGTACTCCCTTGGCTGCCCACGCGGGGTGGGAGATTGGCTCGGGGGGGGGGGGGGGGGAGGGAAGTAGGGCAGTGGTGGTGCGGGGGTGTTCCTTCCCCCTTGTCCCCGGCATTCCCTTGGCTGAGTGTGTGTATGGGAGAGTATGTGTGTGTGTGTGTGTGTATGGGAGAGAGTGTGTGTTATGGGAGAGAGTGTGTGTGTGTGTATGAGAGAGAGAGTGAGTGTGTGTGTGTGTGTGCAGGACACCAGAAATACCCCCCCACCCAGTCACCCAGTCAGTCCCCCACCCAGTCACCCAGTCAGTCACCCCCCACCAAGTCACCCAGTCTGTCAACCCCCCACTCAGTCACCCAGTCAGTCACCCAGTCAGTCACCCCCCTCACCCCAGTCACCCCCCCATCCCAGTCACCCCCCACCCCAGTTAATCAGTCACCCACTCTCTCCCTCTCTGTCTCTTGCCCTCTCTATCTCTCGCCCTCTTTGTCTCTGTCGCCCTCTCTGTCTCTGTCGCGCTCTCTCTGTCTCTGTCCCTCTCTCTCACACTCTCTGTTTGTCGCTCTCTCTCACACTCTCTCTGTCTGTCACTCTCTCTCACACTCTCTCTGTCTGTCGCTCTCTCTCACACTCTCTCTGTCTCACTCTCTGGATCTGGATATCTTATTTACCCTATATATCTTAATTGCTCTATACCTACACCGAAATAACCTATACTTCTTTCTTCCAGATCTGACTCAAGCTTCACACAGGAGACATCGGTATCCCCCTAACCCAGAAGACAGGTAGGGAACACCTCCCATCCAACATATAACATTGCGGGAATGAGGTTACCTGGAAATTGAGGGACTGAGGATCAGGTAAGATCCCAGGTGGGATTGCTGCTTTAGATATTGTGAAGCGGGGGCATCCAGACACTGGTTAAAGGGTACAGGAAACTAGTAATTCACATCTGGCTTTTTTTTTCTAAATCCGATATTTACACACACACACACACACACACACACACACACACACACACAGTAGCAGCGCCCTGGTGTATATTTCTCTGGTTACACCCTGTGTTGGCGTGTGTAGCACCCTGCTGTATATTTCTCTGGTTACACCCAGTGTTGGCGTGTGTAGCAGCACCCTGCTGTATATTTCTCTGATTACACCCTTTGTTGGCTTGTGTAGCAGCACCCTGCTGTATATTTCTCTGATTACACCCTGTGTTGGCTTGTGTAGCAGCAGCCTGCTGTATATTTCTCTGATTACACCCTGTGTTGGCGTGTGTAGCAGCGCCCTGGTGTATATTTCTCTGGTTACACCCTGTGTTGGC
>CM071571.1:34798296-34887388 GCA_036426205.1 Ascaphus truei | reverse complement strand
GTAAGCATGGATAGGAAGGACCAAAACTGATAGTGATAGAAGTTAAGGAAGGGAAATGAAAAGGACAGAAGGTAATCATGGCAAATCTAAAAGTCAGACTCTGTCCCTCCTTGTAATTGTAAAAATGCGGTGCCCCAGTTGGCAGAACCCCCGACGCTTTCTCTTTCATTTGAATGTTACCAGGGAACTGTGAGCATCTAATCGAGTTGAACATAATAATGGGATTGTTGCTACAGGTAGAGATGTCAGGGATAAATTGTTAATTCAAGGTTTAGTTTGGGTAAAGTATTAAAAGTGTATATATAAAAGTTTCAGTATTAATTAGCCCATGAAGCGGAATGAGGCACTAGAAAGTATAATTTATTATTAAATTAAGAGTTTTTTTGTAGGAATAAGAACATTTAAATGCTTAGTTTTTTTTTATTGTTGATAATCCCTCAGGACAACAAATGTAGGGTTAAACTGAAAAGTGTCGTAAAAAAAGAAAAGGAATTGAAAAAACAAGGGGGACAAACAGAAAGAAAGAAGGAAAAAAAACCAGGTCAAATACAAAATACCTTATTGTAAAAAGGGTAATGAAAATAGTATATGCGACAAGGGGGAAAGGTCTGGATCCCACGAATTGTTAGGAGGGGGAATATTGTGAGGCGCAAGGAGATTGGTTTATGGTTTATTTTAACTGGGTTGAGAGTGGGTTGATGTGAAGTAAATGATGAAACGATTGCAAAGGGGCAGTAGTCTCGGCTAGGGAGCTATAAAAGCAAAACAAATAATATGAAGGTACATAAAACTTATTTTCAATCGTACAAAAATTGAAGACCATGCAAACACGCAAAGATTTATGGGCAGAGTTAACCGAGTAACAAGAGTGCAATACTTTGACTTGCATTAAAGAACATATCACATAGTAAGGTGTGTACAGGTTTTCTGTTGTTTCAGAGATGTTGTAGTTAGGATGGTTTGGCAAGGTACTAACTAGATTGGTAGAAGTAGCGTTGATGTTTTTGAGTGTAATGGCGCGCTGTAATGAACTTGTATAGACCTAGGAGTGAAGGTCCTACCGGTGTGAAGAAGTGCTTTATGTGAGTTTAATAATAGGATGACGGTTTAATTATATATTACTACCTAACTAGTGAACTATTGCAAATAAGGTTGTCTAAACATAAGACCTATACTAGATGAAAATAAGTAGTGCAGTTGTGAATTGGCTTGCCGTGGAAAGGGTTTAAGTTTTTAAAAATGTAACAAGCCCCCCTGGGACAAAATATCTATTAATGGCTGTGCAGGGAAGTTTGGTTGTAGAGTCCATGAAATTGAAAGAGGAGTGTGAAGGATAAAGGAAAAGGAAGGAAATTTAGAAAACATACATTGATTTTTACCGGATTTTGTTTATAATTACATCAAAGTGCCGGTCACTGAGAGCAAAAAAGGGAATAAGGATATGGTAATATCGTACTGGACCCTGGAAAAAGAAAAAGGGGGGGGGGAAAAGGGGGGGAAAAGAGGCGAGTTGTGTTTTCCCTTAAGCAGAATGAGGCATTCTATGGTGTCTTTTCCGCCTGATTTAAACCATGGTACCAAAATAATAAGGTGAGAAACACGTGTAACACCGAAATAGACGGGGGCAGGAACACGTCGTCCAGACATTACAAGTGGGTAAGGCTAGCTGGTAGGAGTGCGGCGTATTTTCAAGATTGTTTTAAAAAGATAGGTTATAAGTGTGGGGAGAGAGACGGGGATATTTATTTTATTAATCTATTTGGCATGCGGATCAAACGGGGTATTTGTGCAAATTGCCGAAAATGTTTTGGTATTGGTTTTGGAGTTCTAAAATATTGTTGTGTGTGTACGCGTCGAGAACCTTTAAGTGTATGTAAGGAAGAGAAGAGGGGGGAAAACGAAAACCTAAAATAATTCCTGTTTATAAAAAAAAACACAAACTGAAAAAAAAAAATCCAGGTTTAATTTTTGAGGTACTAATTAAGGAATTGTGGAGTGGCTGTTGAATGGCCGGTGGATCAAACGAGCTTCCTGAGTTAAATGAGCTGAAAATCCGCGAAGGTGTATGGCAGTGTATGTTAAACTCGCGGGTATTGAGATCAGGTTGAATTAAGATATAGGGAATAACCCGTCCTGCAACTACTCGGGACCGGGGTCGTAGAAATTGTCAGTAAGAGTGGCGGAATACCTATCCCCTTTTATTGTGAAACCCAAAATCAGGGTCACGAACTAAAACCATCAGGGGAGAAATTCAAATAAAATAAAAAGAAAATTACCCAACCGTGTGTTGCAATGAGATATGGTCTTCTATCTGCTATAATAAATAAAGGTAGGGTGGGCTCAGCGACCGGCCCTAGACACCCTACAATGTACATGGAAAACAAAGAAAAACATGCTCACAGGGAGGAGGGAGGGAAAACCGCAATAGTGAATTAGTTATGTGACCAAGGGAGTGTGATATGAATGGATAAAAACTATATAAAAAACTGGTCGGAAATCTAATAGTAATTAATTCAAAAGCAATTGAGTGTGTAAGTTCACCACTGTTAGCACGGTCGAATGTTGTGTGTGAAAATGGTAATTAGTGTGTGTAGGTCGCCTCAGCGGGCACTCTCAGCAGCAGCTTTATACCGGACTCTGGCTAGGATATCCCCTCTCATGCTGACGTCATCCCATAGGATTCGCCCTTCAGACAGCTATGCTCCGTTTCCTGATGGTAGCCTCCGGAGGTACTTCAAGGTTTTGGTAGTGCCACAAGTGGTGTTAGGGCTCCTCTGTTCAAACCACGCCCACCAAATTGGAAGTCTGTTGTGGCAGGCTTCCACCGCGCTCGACACAGTGCTGCTTCGTTCCGGGGACGCCCCGTGATGACGTCACTGTGTCCGCACCCTTCGATCCGTCGGCAGAATGTAAACAGTCTCTCCACAGGTAAAAGTTCCACACAGTGTTGTAGATAATAAATCATACTCTAAAACACATGACTCATGGATACGGTTTCTTCACGCGGTTCGTAGTAATAACTACTTCTTCGAAAAGTAGTCTTATTACTACGAAACGCGTTGGAAGAACCTTATCCATGATCTATGTGTTTTAGAGTATTGATTTTATATCTACAACACTGTGTGTGAACTTTTATCCTGTGAAGACTGTTACATTCTTGCCGACGGATCGAAGGGTGCGGACAACAGTGGACGTCTCACGTGGCGTCCCGAACGAAGCAGCACTGTGTCGAGCCGCGGTGAAGCCTGCAACAAACAGACTTTCCAATTGCGTGGCGGTTTCGAACAGGGAGCCCTAACAGCCACTTGTGGACACTACCAAACCCCTTGAAGTACCTCCGAGCTACCATCAGGAACGGAGCATAGCTGTCTTAAGGGCGAACCCTATGGAGATGACGTCAGCAGGAGATGTATCCTAGCCAGGTCCTGGTATCGCTGCTGCTGAGAGTGCCCGCTGAGACTGACACCAATTCCACACCAACAACATCGAGTGGTAACCAGTGTGATTACACACTCAATGCTTATTTAACCATACTTGATGTACGCAGTTTTTATATATCGTTTTACTTCAATACACACTTGTAATACCTACTTCACTATTTGCGTTGTGCGCTGTTTTTTGTTTCCATTAATCATTGTTGTCTGTTTTATTCAGATGCCCAGAAAGTTCTCAGCTTGCTGTATGCCTGGAGTTGGATAAATACAGTTTTAAATTGACCAATGTAAAGTTTTCAATGGAATTACGTTTCTGCAAAGTTGATTATATATTTAATATTTTATACATTTTTAACCATTTTTTCTCTCCAAATTTAAATCTGTCAATAATTTCTTATTCTACAGGTTGTTCTCTCAGCAAACCAGACATTATTTTGTGTTTTAAAGGTTTCTGTCAAAAGCAGATTATATTTATAAATCAGTAAAGGTTTTGAGGTTTTGTTTTGGTTTTTTTAATGCAAATTTTATACTTAAAGGAGTCAGGTCTATTGTGTGAAATTCTGTTTGTTTTGTGTCTGTGTTCTGTGTTCTGTTTGTGTGTAAATAAGTTTTGTTCCAAACATGAGTTTTTTTAACTTAGATCTCCTGCCTCATTTTAATGTTAAATACTGTTCACATAGCACATGCGTTATATGTGAAAAGGAGGGAAAGATAATTGATTAGTGAGCCCCAGCATTTGTGAAGGCAGTATAGGATTTATGGGCACAGTTTGGTATTTGAAGTAATCTACAGATAGATCGTATTAGATTATTAAATAGGAGTAGAACTTAACCAAACCTGTCTATATGCGGACGCTAAGACAGTGGTAAGGAAATTGATACAGGAATTTATTCTTAGGTATAAATTATCTCCCTATGAGATACTTATAGGATGATTTATGACTATCAGTAGTTTTAAGGAAATAATTAGGGACTATGTTATTGGTAATAAAACAATTAGTATGCAACTAATATATTTTCTGAGTCTCTAGGCAAAGGTCAAAGTTTAAAGTGCACCTACTCGAGACGGGTTAATGGTCATGCATTCCCTACGCAAGAACGTTTTTCATCCCAGATGAAAAGACCCTACTACTACCATTACAGCAATTAAAGTGGCAGAGGTCTCTTCCTGGATCCACGTTACGCACGTGCAACTTATCCCAGCACCACCCACAGTTGCTTCAAGTTAAACTATAGCCAAGGTGGAAAAGCCAAAAGATACAGCTGCTACAGAATACAAAATGTATGTTTTAATCCCCGCCAATAACCAACGGAGGAGAAAGACACAGGCAAAAGTCCGGGCCTCAACATATGAACTTTGAACCTTTTTTTATAATCCTTTTTTCTTTACAGGTTTTATTATTTTAATTATAATGTATATTCTATTAGGTTTGTGTAAGTAGTGTACACACAAAGATGATAGGGTAGTAACAGGTATATTTTGTTTAGTAATTTTTATTTTGTTTTTATTGTCTGTGTATAGTATATATGCACACTCTTTCGTTATATAATGGAATCCTGGTAAACAAAACCCATATTTTATGTGCAATGTAACCCAATGTATTATCCACACCCAATAGGTTGCACCCCAAGAACACGAGTTATATTTAAGCCTTGGGAAAATGACAATATGTTAGGAGACACTTGTAGAACCATACTGTATGAGAATTTGTTATGAAGGGTGTAGAAATATGAGTTTGCCCTAGGGAAGTTATTGATTTTGTGTTAGAAGGATAGATAGAGGACCCTGCACCAGACCAGGTTATGTTATTTAGGAAGAGTGGTTCCAGCGTTTAAAGGTAGAGATGAGGGAGGGTATCCATTGGGACTTGGTGGTTGGATTGGTTCTCTGGAAGCGAAGCTAGCGGATGTTTTTGTATGTGTGTCTGTCCTACTCATTGCTCTCTATGTATGTGTTAAGTACAGCAAAACTTTGGTCCAGAAGTACGCTGCAATCCCCTACCAACGCTATGTCTCTTTTCGGTGATGAAGATGTCGGCAGTCCCCCAGAAGAAGAGACCGAAGAAGAAATCAACTGGGCCGATATGTTGGCCGAAAAGGAATAAAGTCATGCACAATTGGATAACTGCTTGGTCCAGCAGGACAATGAAATGGTTAATTGTTCTTTAATTAGACTGTCTCTTAAGGATATGGGGGAACTGAGAAGATTGGATATGAGGAAGGTGGGGAGGTCACACAGGGGCGTGAGTCAACCACACGGAAAGAAACGGAAGCCATACATTTTGACCATGGCAACCATTTTGTCTGTTTTGCCATTCTGAGTAAATGCAGTATGAAAGATGCGTGCAAGGATGTTTGTGCAATCGCTCCCAGTAGAAATTAGCCCCCACCAATTCTCAGAAATCCTTTAGTCGTCATAATGCGCTAGTTGTGATGTACAAATTTATGTGTGCTAGGTTTTTTTTAGAGAAACACCGTTGGCTACCTCAACTGTATTAACAATGCGCTCCTCCTTTTTTTTGCAATGTTTTCATGTTATGACAAAAGGAGGGAATTGTTAATGTATATTTTGGTAGGGGTCCTATGTTTATACAGTATGTTTAAGAATATATGCTCCATTTTTGTCAGCTCAGGTACAATGTGTATAGCTGTAGGGAAAAAGTATGGGAACTCTGTTTTAACACAGACCAGAAGTCACTTCTAATACAGTTGCTCCCTGCTGAGATCAAGCCCCACCTATCCTGTTTGACCAGAATCCTGAAATATTCAAACTGTCCTATCAGCAATGTACGATAGCCACGGCAACTGGGGGTTAGCTGACAGAAAATAGCTTTGTTAAGGATAACTATAGCAACGATAGCTGGGCTGGGGGGTAACTGAAAGGAATATGGCATTGTTAAGGACAACTGACTTCTATTAAGTGTACATGGCAACTTGGCAACCTGAATGAATTGTAACTATGTGACAACAACCCGAAAGGGCTATAAGAACTGATGCATGTGCCCATTAAAGCAGACCAGTAAGTGAAAACGATACCTTGTGTCCGAATTATTCACTTGTCTCCAGGCGCCTGTCCAGCTATCCTGTCCAGCACATTGAACCTGAAAGGGACCTCCCGGGAGGCAGTCTAGTCCACAGGGTAGACCTGCTACCATTGGCGGAAAGCAGACCATATTTTCAGCCTTTAAAGCACTATTTATCCCGTATGGCTGCAAACTTTCAACAGTCTGTAGAGTTAAGAAATACAAAAAGAAAAGTAGTGTAGCGCTATCAATTAAAGGGCGGGGATGAATAATTTATTGCAAAACCCATTTACAGTATATATACTATATAAAAACGATATAGGTGGTCATGCAGTAAAGTTCGAAAAGGCACTCTCGGCAGGGGTTTGAAATCGCCATGTTTTTGCGTGTTGCCCTCGCAGTATGCAGTAAGGCCCGAATCCCTGCGATAGCAGCATTTCCAAACATGGCGAATAGCCGGTGGCGATACGCTCTGCCTGCCGAGAAATGTTATTACAAAATATTTTTTTTCTGCCGAGATTTGCACAGAGAGGCGAATCTCTCTCTGCTGCAGACCGATCTCGGTAGAAAAAATGTATTTTGTTATAACATTTTTATTCATAGTCTAGATGTGCAGGGGGTCTCCTGAGCTGAACCGCATTGGTTTCAGGTCCGGGGACCCCCTGCTTCCCGAGATACAGGCAGCTTCAATATCTTAGCGGCTATTCGCTAAGGCAATGAAGGGGTTAAGGCGCAATAGCTTGTTTATTGGGGACAATTGCCCCCAATAAACATTGCAATAGACAACACACCCCTGTGTCCACAACAACCGCTATACCCCCATAACATACAGTACATAACCAAGCTTAATTTTTGGGTATGCACAGGAATGATAGTATAGGCTGGCAGTGGCCCTCGGGTGGTCCCGCAGGTGTCCGGGTGTCCCTGCTTGCCTGCAGTACCAATTCTGTGCCCCCCCAAAAATAATTAAAAATACATCAATACTTTTAATTAAAAATTACTTCCCCCCGCCCAAAGTCTCAAAGTCCTTCCCTATGAAAAAAACATGAAAATCTTCCGATCCTCCAGCCAGAGTAAGAAGTGTTTCCAACCCTTATTAACCAAATGGCAATATTAGAGACAAGCTCTATATCTCTGCTGAGAAAAAATGTATGTATGACTTTAGTCCTGTAATAAATCCAATATTTCTTATCACTTTCCACATTAACACAGGCAATAATCCAATGAAACATGCTTGCAGAGATAGTCAAATAATACTCCTATTATGGGGAGGTGTAGTGAAAATACAAACATAGGTTGGCCACACTGCTCAAAATGAATGAACAGTGGGACCCCAGCCAGTAATTCCAAGCATGATAAACACTCCCCTGGAGCTAGACTAAATAACATCCATAGAAGAAAAATAAAGTGTACTCACACTTGGCAATGATGCCAGTAATCCTGTGTATAGCGTGCAACTGCAAGATAGATACTGAAGGGTATATCCCTGGAGGGGACGTGCAGGCAGTGCACTGCTTGTGAAGTGCATATAGAAATCTTCCGATCCTGCAGCCAGAGTCTGAAGAGTTTCCAACCCTTATTAACCAAATGCAATGAAGAATGGCTCCAGGCGTATGGATCCGGAGTTACTAAAAAAAAAGAACAAAAAATAGTATAATATTCTTATGACATAGTATATGCAGAGATACAGTATGGCGAGAGATGCACTCATATTTATCTTCTCAATGAAATCACCTTATGTGCTGTGTTCATGTCTCCGTCTCTTTAACAGCTGCAAGTTTTCCTTTAATAACAAGGCGTTTTCATTTTATTTGCAGATTGTCCTTCAATTAGGAAAACGATTTTGCATGTGTGTAAGGGAGTGAAGGAGTTAACTCCCTCTACAAGTTCCTCTTCCTGTTCTACAAGAGAGGAGGGTCACAGAGGATTGCCTGTGACCCAGCTGGGATTCATAGACAGCAACAACGGAGCTCTAGCTCACAGGGATCCAGGCTTCTTGTTCACCAGAGGGATTTTTGCTGGGAACAGTGGGGACCCCAAATCCCCACACTGCAGAGAAGCCTGCACAGAAATTGGTGAAAGAGACTTCCCGGGAGCAGCAGGACTGCAACTCCTGCATCTGAAGTTTGTCTAAAGTAAACGGAGACGTTGTGTTTTGGACTGGGAACTGGCCTATACAGCCAGTCAGATGGTTAGGGCCTGTACGGTTTATTTATTCTCTAAAGTGGAGTAGGCTTTCTTTTTATGCTTTGTGTTTTGTGTTTTGCCTTAAAGGGACAGTGTGCCCAATGTTTTGTTGCTGTGTGTGGAGAAATAAACCACTCAATTTTTTGGTTCACCCTAAAATGCATGTGTGGACTCTTAACTGACCTCACCTACAGGCCGATCCATCACAATATGTTTTAAATAGTGACAAAGAAGAACTTATTTTCCCTTGAATTAAATCATCTTATGAAGAGCTCATAACTCTGTATCCTTAATAATTTCCTTGTGTCTCAAATTGAGTATATAAAGTGTATATTTGGATAGATTTCTTCAAACAAGTAAAAAACTGTTATAATGTAATAACAGTATTTAATAAAAAATATAACACACACACACACACACACACACACACACACACACACACACACACACACACACACACACACACACACACACACACACACACACACACACACACACACACATTTTTCAAATTCAGGAAACAGCAATGGGACCAGGTTCGCGCCGAGTTTCGCCAACCTATTTATGGGTTGGTGGGAAGATCAAAACATTTTATCCCATTCACTCGACACGAACCTGGTGCTCTGGAGAAGATCCATCAATGATGTGACCCTGATATGGAAAGGAGATGAGTAAGGGTTGAATAGTTTTTTTAAACACATTAATAATAATTTATGCAATTTGCACATACACACAGCAGAAGAAAGGTAGAATTTTTAGATTTGATTATGAAAATAGAAGGAAAAAGCAGAAAAAAGGCAGTGCATTGCCCAAAGAAGGAGGAGGCTCACAAGTAAAAAAGAATGATTTATTCCATAATTGGATCAGACATGACCTCTTGATAAAGGGCACATGGCCCAAAACGCATAGGTGTGTTACCTGTGCTGCTGCTTTAGAGGTCATGTCTGATCCAATTATGGAATAAATCGGTCTTTTTTACTTGTGAGCCTCCTTCTTTGGTCAGAACACTGCCTTTTTCTGTTTTTTCCTATTCATCCTGCCTGGTGGATTGCACGCCGTTTGGAATTAAACCGCAATAGGACCACACCGAAAACCTGGGAATCAAACAGTGAGTTATTCCTGGGATTTTATGCATTCAAGTCAGCATTATATGGGACAATATGTGTATTATTTATGTGTGCCAGTGAGCACCAGGTACTAGTCCCCTTTCCTTGCTATGGGATGTTGTACTAATATACAAGATATAGTGGTGTGGTCCTAGCGGAGAAACATATGTTTATGGGATATAACCAATTTTTGATGCACCGGTTACCTACATCTATGAAAATAGAAGCAAAGTAATAATTAGAAGAATAACTTTACTAATACAGATTTAATCCCTTTTTATAACAAAATTATAATGCAGGATCTTCAAAAAATAAAAAAAAGTTATAAAAAAGCACTGGCATATTTTGAAGAAAGACGAGTTATTAAAAACAATCATATCAGAAAGACCAAAAGTTATTCTTTCAACGTCCCCGAATCTCAAACTAAAATTAGTACCCAGCTCCTTGAAACAGACAAAAGAAATATACTGGTTAAATAAGGGCTCAAAAGTTTTTTTTCCATTTTATACGATGCAAAGCATGCAGGTGTGATAACTCAATACTGTCTAAATATAGAGATTTTGCCTCTAAACAAACTGGTGACATTTTGGGTATATGTAAACACATTTTTGTGACCAAGAGGTCACAACAGTCCCTATTATACTGCACTCAAAGTCCAATTGGAGAGATAAGGTATAAGGTGAGATATTAATATCCCCAAGTATGGCTGAGCACATAGTGTAATCCATAAACCGGAATGTGGGTAGGCAGAATAGGACATACAGCGTAAGAATTAAAAATGAAAACAAAAAAGTTTTAATACAGAACAAAAGCCGAAACACGTCATATATTATATACAGTGAAATTTTTTTTAAATATTAAAATCCCCAGAGCAGAGATGGCTGAACATATCGAGTGGGAAGGTATGCCTGGAGGCATACATTAATACCTAAACCACAGGCTTATCGCCATAGCAATGTCTGTAGATATAAAACAGACAATAGCAAACCAGGATAAACAGGAGGTGATATCAGCTAATGATGGAATCAAAATACAGACACATATCTATATTAATTAAGCTCACGGTAGATGGCTAATCAAACAACATATACACAAAGATAGAAATACATCCTATATAGTAAGCCAAATTAATGAGCAGTGGATGGTAACACAGGTAAATGGATAATATACACGCCCAGCGGAATGGTAAATATATCTGTGAACTGCTGTCCATCTGGCATTAATGTAGCGGTTAAATACAGGCACATGAACCTATACACAAGTTCCGACAATGTAGTGTGTTTGGAAGGATAGCAAAAATGCACTGTGAGCCAAAAAGGGAAGTTAAATCGCTGATATGACTGTGTCTCCTGGTAGTCACAGACTTGCGTTCACCATCTCGCTCATAAGCGTCACCGAAAACCGTCCTATTTCAAGGAGGTCGATAGTCATAACTTTATCCTCCAATCAAGCTGCCAAGATGCCAAGTGGATAGATAATATCCCATTTGGTCATTATAGAAGGATCAAAAGAAATTGCATGGATGACAATACTTTTCTACAACAATCAGAGATATTAACAAATAGATTCCTAGAAAGAAATTATAGAAGATCTAATATTGAAAGTGCGCTGAATAAAACAAAAACTCTAGAAAGAAGTTCTATCCTCAGTCTCAATCAGAAACCAGTGAGCTCAAGAAAATGTGTGGTACTTTTCGTAACACAATACAATAGAGGCTAGGAATATAAAAAAGATACTTGACAAACACTGGCATGTGTTAAACAATGATCCCATACTAGGTAACCCTATTCCTGAAAGACCGAATGTGCTATTCAGGAAAGCACCAACTATAAAAAATAAATTGGCACCTAGCGCCCTGAGGAAGAAGGAAGAAGAAGGTTCCACCTGGTTAGACATACCCAAAAGTTTTTTTTAACTGTAAAAGCTGTAAAGCCTGCAGTTATAGTATTGTTGTATTGTATTGTATGTCTTTGTTTATATAGCACCAAAAGTGTACTCAGCGCTTCACAAAGAATACAGTACAGGGAATTATAATTATACAATAAGTGCAGCAAAATCAGACAATAGGAAAGGAAATCCCTGCCCCGAAGAGCTTACAATCTAAGAGGTTTAATGGGAAAGTTACAGAGACAGCAGGGGAGGGAATAAGTGCTGTAGATGGCAGTGCTTGGTCACAATGGGTGGTAGGAGTGACTGAGTGTGGGACATTAGCCATGAGGGCAGGCTATTGGGATGCTTGATTTGTGGGGTAAAATTTAAGGAAGGTCAATGTTAAATGAAAAGGTTATCACCATTTACAGGGGAAGAGGTGGCAGGGAGGCATGAGTGAGATCAGGTGTGTATGTCTGGCTTCAGGCTTAGGGAAGATCTCCAGCAGCAGGAAGGAGTAGATAGAGGGTGTGAATAGAGGATTTGTGTGGGTGTTTTTTATTGAGGGGTAAATACGTTTTTGGGAGAGAGGTGTATAAATAATGGTGCAGTGGGGAGTGGGGATGTTGTAGAGAACAGAAATGCTCACAAAGGAGTGAGGAAACAGTAAACAGAAAAAGCAATAGGGAGGGCATAGTGAGATGCTGGAGGAGAGAGTTCCAAGGTACTGGAGGATAAAAGTGTACAAATAAATCACAGATGTTAAAAGTTAATGTCTTACAGTGGCAAAGTTGTAATGCAGAGTCTAGATCTTCCTCCAATCTTCACCTCCAAAATTAACTCTTGTAGACACTTTTGATGTACACTTATGATGTGACGCTTTTGATGTTACACAGCCTTATTGCTAAACAGCCGTGCTACAGTGACTTAAGTACCCTATTCACATGCATTTGACTAACACTTAAGGGAGGGGTTTTTCTAATTAACTCAGACTTACAAAATAGTTAATTAGATTATCATTTCTCTCTCAATTGATAGGAATCAGATCACAAACATACCCCAAAAGCCAATTAAATCTTAATTTCTCTAGTTGGTAGAATGCAGCTCAATGACACATACCTGTTTGAAGAGATAAATCAGAATGTTAATCCAGATATTCAGAATGCATCCATGATTAAAGATAGAAAGATAGAAATAAAACATCCAGAGATATGAACTCCAAAATTAACTCTCAATATTGTTCCCTCAATATTGATCACTTTAAATCCAATATCACAGGTAGAATATACAAATTTAACAGGAACATTAACTGTAGTACAAAGTTCATAGTGTACCTTTTGGAATGCCTATGTGGGCTCCAATATGTGGGCAAGACTATCCGCCCATTGAGGACAAGCATTTTGGAGAAATATTAAAAGAAAACTATTTACACACAGTGTCTCTAAACACTTTGCTTTAGTGCATAATGTGGACCCTAAAGGGTTAATGTGTATGGGTATAGACATTCCCAACCTCACTGGAGATGGGGGAACAGCAACATAGACTTGATAAAAATAGAAACTTTGTGGATTCAACAACTAGGCTCATTAATATCATCAAGGTTAAACATCGATATTGATCTTAGTGCATTCCTTTAGAATTTGTTCTATTCCGACCCTCGTTCATATAAGTGTTATCTCTCCCAAATTCATGCAAATACATTTCATAATATGTTCTAACATTTATTTTTATTTATTTCAGTTCATGAAAGTCTTTTATTTACTCTTGTTCATTGAGTTAGAAGCAGGATTTAATGGATTATATAACACATGTATATGTGAATATAGTGGGGTTTTTTTGTCCTTATAGGGAATACGGATGATTTAAACCATATGCAATATTATTGTGGTGTGTAACAATTCATTTAGAATGATCATTCCTCTACAGATACTAATGGTAATATTATGTTACTTAGTTCTATCACCACATAGTATCTAGTTTCCAGTTCCTATGTGACTATAATTGATTCCAGTCATTTGTCTGTTATTTATTATACCCCACATTTATTTTATGCCCCATGGCAGTTTAATTATTTTTAATGGTAGCAGTTCTGTCTAATATCACTTCTGATGAAATCTCAAGCCGATGAAACATGTAGAGTGAGAGAGGACAGCTGTGGAGGATGCCGATACAGTGTTGCCTGTGTTGCTGCTGATCATCCGGGGACTCAACCCGGAAGTGCGGGAGCCGGCTAATGAGACACAGAAGGCGCCGAGGAGCGGTGAGAGTGCTATCGATCCCAGGCTGCTGTGCTCTGATATGTTCAATGCTTTTAACTTTCTGATACCATGTGAGTGCATTACTTTTATGTCTTCATTGATAAACGTTTGTATCAGTCTGCACCATTGGGTTTGTCTACCTTATTTACGAAGTTTACTCCCATCCTACATACTACAAAGGGTACAGGAACATACACCATTGCCACAGACTTAGAACATGCCTAAAAGAATGAGGAATATGTGAGTATATCCACTGCAGGTTCTACATCTGAGTCCTCCAATTGTCACAGACATATTTGCACTATTGTGTGTTCTTCTATTTTTTTCCTATACATACCTGCGCTCCCCATTACTCGGAAACACTGCCATTCAACTTGGGAAAGATAAGAGTGCAACTCTCTCTGAGATCTGAGTATTTACAAATTCTACAAAGAAACATGAAACCAAAAAGGGTGGAGGAATTCTATTAGATACAATTTAATGAGCAATTAATGATTGCTTTATCAGAACACCTCCACGTCCCGGCAAGAGGGGCGAGTGCTGGGCACTGCATGCATCATGCATGGGTATGTTCGTTGATGGCAACTTTCGAAGAAGGAAAAGATTTGTCAGGAACAAGAGATTGAATAATAGACCTTCCCAAACTGGTCCCTCCAATCTGCTTCCGCCCGAGTACCTGCCCCAACCTAAGTATCTGTCTCCACCTGAGTACCTGCCCCAATACCATTACCAGTACGGACCAACCAATTTCAAAAAATAGATGAACCTACATCCCAACTACACAATCAACATCTACGCAGAGCACATCCCTTGCATTCACAATGGTTCAATGCCACTCAATTTTCAAGGTGTCTAATCAAAGCAAATATAAATTTACACAAGTTTACATACAGTACTGTACAACCGTACAGTAGAACTGTCATTCCCAAATTACCCACATATGCATTCCATAGACCAGGGTGCACAAACTTTTGCAGCTGCGCCCCCCCCCCTGCTTGCTGACCCCGGTACTCGCTCCCCCTTACCTCAGTTCCCAGCATCAAATGACACCGTGGGGTTATGTGATATCACGTCACATGACCCCTCAGCATCATTTGATGCCACATTGCCATGGCGATGCGTCAACAGCTGTCTGAAACTCGGAAAGTAATAGGTTGCAGGGGCCTCATGCGATCCCCGGCATTTCATTTAAATGTCGTGGGGACGAGCATGAGGCCTCTGCAACCACTCCACCCCCCTAGAAAAATCTCCCTCCCCCCAGTTTGTGCACCCCTACCATAGACAATTCATGCACTTATATTAAAAGACCTGGGTATGCGTTCCATAGACCACGCATGCGCATACTGTACTTAAAGCATTATATCTTGTTTATTAATAGGGTAGAGTAAATAAATGTACAATTATTTTACAGAATTCAAGCTGTCAAATCGACAGCAAGAAGAAGATGTCAGTTGAAGTCTAAAACTATCATAATTTTCAACCTTTTTAATACTTTTGAGATATGTATTTTATATTGTAATCATAATGGGCACGAATTTACCTCTAGCATGGACAGAACCCCTGTAGCCTTTATTTCTGCACTGTATATATACACACAGTGTTCGACAATCCTATACATTTGCACGCCCGGGGCGAGTGGATTTAACATCTGTGCGAGCTACTATTGGCCCAAGCAGCACACGTGTTTGTTTTTTTTAATTTTCCCTGCTCGCGCTGAAATTTTCCCTGCTCGCGCTGAAAAAAAAAAACCTCCCCCTACCTGACTGCTGTTTGGCGCGCGCTCCCAGGCTTTGTGGGCGTGCGGCCAGGCTCTATATGAGCCGGCCCCCAACAAGCGGCCATTCTTTCTGCCCGGAGATCTGTTGGAGAGTAAGTACTCTTTAATCCTCCATCCTGCGGCCCCTCTGCTCCTTCCCTGCCTCCTACAAGCCCACGCGTGTGATCCCCCTGGTCCCCACATGCCTCTCTACTCACCCCAGCGGCCCTCTGCTCCTTCCCGCTGCCACCTGTATGCGCCTTTGCATTGGCACTCCCCTCCTCCTGCCCCCTTCCCCTCCTCCTGCCCCCTTCCCCCCTCCTCCTTCTGCCCCGTCGATCCCCCTGATCGCTGCCCGGGGCGGGAGGTCCCCACGGCTGCAGCCCGGTAGGGAGACTGGCGTACGTGGTTGGGGGGGGGGGCAAGGTTGTGGGTCCCGGGGGTCCCCCCCCCGGCCATGTTCCCCCTTGGTTTGGGGGGGGGGGGGGGGGGGTTGTGGTGTGCGGGGCTTCCATTGATCGCCGGATAAGGTAGCAGGGGGGGGCAAGGTTGATGGACCCAGCCCGTCCCCCTCCGGCTTCGTTCCCCCTTGGTTTGGAGAGGGGGGGGTTGCGGTGCGCGGGGCTTCCATTGATCGCCGGATATGGTAGCGGGGGTGGGGGGGCCCGCCGGGCGGGAGGTGCCAGCTGGGGTGCTCCCGCCCGGATACTCTGTTAAATTAAACATTGTTTGGTTGATTGTAACAAGTCTTTTATGCTGTCTACAGTTATTCCTAATGTATTTGTCCCATTCTACACAAAAGGACTGTCCTTGTTCGTTTCAGACTAGTATAAACCCCTGATGTGCGGATGTGATTAATGGTGGAAGTGTCTTATCAAAAGTACTGGTGCTGTGCCTACTTTCAAGAAATTCTACATCTGTTTTAACATTAAGACGTTTAACCCATTTAAACCGGTTTATACAATATTTACACATTAATAACAGAAAGCGGGGCGTACATACATAAAATGCAGTGTACCCAGGACACCCTAGTACTGTTACACTTTATAATTACTGGTTGCAATATTTAGAAACATTTCCAAAATAAACTTACAATTTTTTTAAAAATAAAGTGTGTGTGTGGGTGTGTGTGTGTGTCACCCACCCACTCACCCAGTCACCCAGTCAAGTCACCCAGTCAGTCAGTCACCCACCCAGTCAGTCAGTCACCCACCCACCCAGTCAGTCAGTCACCCACCCACCCAGTCAGTCAGTCAATATGACGGTAGCTTTGAGACAGGCTATTAATAATACACACCAAATATAACTGGGTTGATCTGAACGAGGCTTACATATGATAAAATATAATTTATTCCTTGAAAAAGGTGAACACAACAGATTATACAAATAATAGACAAAATATAGACACTCACTTAAGATGGAAATTATGAAATTGTCAGAAATCGTGACTAGCAGTTCATACAGCAATCTTGAATATCACAGAAGACATGAAAGACAATAGCCATAGGCTGAGCCTGGTTCTTATACAATTATTTCCCATTGAACACAACCTAAACCCAGCCCCTCTCATAAATCAGTGGTGAGGTTGACAGTTTTCCACAGAGTAAAACTCCTCCCACCCAAGGACGTTTAAAAAACTGTTTTTCCTATCTAAATAACTTCATAACTTCAGTTCGGTAATACTTACTGGCACGCGAGACATATTAATACATTTCGGCACGCATGACGCTCCCAATGAGACTAAATATTACAATGTAATACTAAAATTAAGAGAGATATTAATATCTGTCTTTTAGGACCTGCTAGACATCATGTGTCTGTAATCGTTATGTGCAAATCAGTCCCCCGAATACACATATATAGCTTTTAGCACGTTCAGCCGAGGACATCTCATAATATTCTTATATTTAATAAGGTCACTCATTCTGATATCTCCTTGGGTAACCGCACCCCTGGCCCCCATAACCCCTGGTCAATAAATCCTTTGAAGCAGGGACTCATGTGTAGAGAACATTTGTCACAGGTGCTAGATTTCACACCCAATGCCCCAGACATGGGCCTAGCTGTCTCTACCAGCAATATGTGTTAACATACACCAAACCCCCTCTGTACTTTTCACACCCAGCTTCAATCAAGCCTTTTGAAGCCCAGATATTTCTGAAAAGACCCCACACATTTGTATTTTCCTAAACTGCAGCTCATTAACCCCTTAAGCCCCAGTGTGTGTGTGGTGCAGACACTGGCACAGAAACAATACATTTATACAGGGGAATAAACAGTTGGATGGCTGAAGCAAGGCAAAAACACATTACTGGACTGGACCCCAGTCCAGTTAACCCCTTGCTTCCCAGGTGAGAGTAGAGGGTGGCCAAATGGGGTGTAACCCCTTTAATCCCGGGCCAAACCCTCTCTATCATGACAGTCAGTCAGTCACCCACTCACCCAGTCAAGTCACCCACCCAGTCAGTCACCCACCCAGTCAGTCAGCCACCCAGTAAGTCACCCAGTCAGTCAGTCACCCAGTCAGTCAGTCAGTCACCCAGTCAGTCAGTCAGTCACCCAGTCAGTCAGTCACCCAGTCAGTCAGTCAGTCACCCACCCAGTCAGTCAGTCAACTCACTCACCCAGTCAGTCAGTCACCCACTCACCCAGTCAGTCACCCAGTCAGTCAGTCACCCAGTCAGTCAGTCAGTCACCCAGTCAGTCACCCAGTCAGTTAGTCACCCAGTCAGTCAGTCAGTCACCCAGTCAGTCAGTCAATGGGGCGGGGATAGGGGTGGGGCTAAGGGGCGAGTAGATTTTTTGGGTCGGCGAGTAGATTTTTGGGTGATTTGTCGAACACTGATGTTGCTATATTATAAAAATATATACTATATATATATATCTATATAGATATAAAGGAAAAGGGCGGTCTGTAGTACAGTTGCATAGTGCAGAATAAATGAGTACTTCAGTATTAGGTGATACCTTTTTTATTTGGACTAACAATTTATGTCCATACTTCAATGTCCATTTTAGGTCCATAGTTAACCCCTCATCTTTTTAATTAGCATTCCATCCAAGTAGTGTATACTAATTATGCTAGATTCATAAGTATATTATACTGCCTCGTGAATCTCATTAGCTGTCTGTATTGCTTTTTCTAGGTCTTCACTGGTCCCTTTCCACAGTATGATGATATTGTCCACATATCTGTCCAAACACAAGATATATGGACTCATCTCATCTCTAGGTGGTTCGGGAATGTTAGTTTTTCAATCGCCACCATAAAAATATTGGTGCAATGTTTTCCCTCAATCCTTTGCTCTAAACTTGCAAATAATAGTCATCCTGAACTCTAAAATAATTTTCCTCCCAAATAATTTAAGCTACTCAACAAGGAAAAGTACATGTATTACTACACTTTTCTTTACAGAGTGCCTCCTGTACACAGCGAATCCTTTCATGATGGGGAATCACTGTGTGCTTGCTATGTACATCTATGTAATCTCCAGACAGATCCTTACCATCATTAAAGAAACCATCCCGAGAGTGTGCTTAGGTAAATCTCCTTGATATTTCTATTGTAGAATAGCCCTCACTTGCTAGTTGCTCTCAAAAAATGTTACCTTTCATGTTCTAAGGGTGTCCAATAATGTTTCAGCAAAAGTGTGTCAAGAGGATAACATAGCTGCCCTTATTAAAATTGTTAAAGATATCCCTTTGATGCTACTTTAGTAGTATCAGCCCTTTGAATGGAATGTCCCTTAAATAAGGATATGTCAATACCTGCTCCTTTCATAGCGATCATAACCCACCCACTAACAGCTCAGGATGAAGAACTGGATTTTATAAGAAATTGAGATATGTCTACTCTGGGAATTAGGGAGCTGAAAGTATACAGACTAATGTTGAAGGTCACATACTGTAATGGGGGATCTCCCTCATAGTTATATTTTATGAAGTCTAACTCCAGCTGTACATTAAATCAAATGCAATAGTGGAAAAAGGATGGACAAAGGTCCGAGTTGCCGACCGAAACGTAGATGCTATTCTATTAAATGTTTTCCCACATTTGAATTAGCCCTCTGGAGTGCTGTTTTCTTCCTTCAAATTGTAGGAAACCATTTGACATTAAATCGAAAGAACAGAATGATTCTGAATGCTGCGAAATCCAATACTGTCATGCGCTCAGGCATACAGCTGAGGGAAATAACACCCTAAAGTGTCAGTGATCTGACAATGGGGGAACAATGGTCGGAAGGCACAGGGGGACCACAATGGGGGTCGGGGCTCAGGGGCACTGTGCTTACCCCTGTCAGCTCATCCATCCTGGATCCCTGCCCTCTTTACTCACGTTCCATTGCGTGCGTCTGAATGAAGGTAAGCAGATAGGTGGGGGTGAAAACCGGCGCCTTGGAGACGAAGTGCTGTAATAGCGTGAAACACGTAGAGGAGGAGGTGCTGGTGTAGCCTGCTGTCTAGTGTGTGCCTTATACCATTAATGCAGGCCTGCACAACTCGTAAAGCGAGAAGGGCTGAACTGCTCCAAGGAAAAAAAAATTGGGCCGAACGGGTAAAATCATCATCATCATCATCATCATCATCATCATCATCATCATCATCATCATCCTCATATATCTCCCCCAGCACCCCTCATCATCATCCTCATATCTCCCCCAGAACCCCTCACTAACAACCATTGGCGATACTCCCCTCTATCCTCCATACCCCCATCTCTCCCCTCACCCACACACATAATACTCCCTCTCCACATCAAACAAACAATACCCCTGCACACCACACATCCCACCCCCCTGCACCTCACATCCTTCTCCCCCCGTGCACCTCACATCATTCTCCCTCCCTGCACCTCATATCATTCTCCACCCCTGCACCTCACATCACTCTCCCCCCCCTTGCCTCACATCACTCCCCCCCTGCCACCTCACATCATTCTCTCCCCCTGCACCTCACATGACTCTCCCCCCCTGCACCTCACATCACTCTCCCCCTGCACCTCACATGACTCTCCCCCCTGCACCTCACATCATTCTCCCCCCGCACTTCCAATCACCCCTGCACCTCCAACCACCCACCCTACACCTCCAATGACTCCCCCCTGCACCTCCAATGACCCCCCTGCACCTCCAATGACCCCCCCGTCACCTCCAATGACCACCCTGCACCTCCAATCACCTCCTGCACCTCCAATGAACCCCCTGCACCTCCAATCACCTGCACCCTCCCTGCCCTCCACTCACCCCCCCTGCACCTCCAATCACCCCCCCACTTCCATCACCCCCCGCACTCCAACCACCCCCCCCTACACCTCCAATGACTCCCCCTGACCTCCAATGACCCCCCCTCACCTCCAATGACCCCCCCGTCACCTCCAATGACCCCCCTACACCTCCAATCACCCCCACCTCCAATGCCCTCCAATCACCCCCTCACCCCCCCTGCAACCAATACCGAGCCTCCAATCACGCCCCCTGCAACTCCAATCACCCCCCTGCAACTCCAATCACCCCCCTGCACCTCCAATCACCCCTCCTGCACATCACCTCCCCTGCACCTCACCCCCTGCACCTCACATCACCCCTCCTGCACCTCCCCTGCACCTCACCTCAATGCACCTCACCTCAATGCACCTCACATCACCCTCCTGCACATATCCACGTTGGGATCAGGGGGGGAGCGGCCGCAGAAGAGCTCAGCTGGCTGTGACTTCCCCCTCCGTCCCATGTTGCGAAGGGAGCAGGGAGGGGGAGCGGGCCCTGCGCATGCGCGCCCGGGACCGCGGGGAAACGCCACCATTTATTTTTTTTGCGTTTTTTTTTTTAATGTTGTGCAGGCCTGCATTAAAGCCTTTTTGTATTACCGGAATCGTTTGGAATTTGACTGACTGATTGCTGTGGCGCCGGTTTTCACCCCCACCTATCTGATTCTGAATGCTGCACACTTTTAATATTCAATTTACTTGTATAGTATACGATTATTAACTTCACAAGTAATATCCAATTCAGAGATCTGGGTATAGCCCCCACACTTGTAAGTGTTTTTATTATTTCTTTGCGACGATTTTGTATGTTGTACCTATTTTTTAGACTATTTTTGAATTAAAAATTATTTTTTTTATCACCCATACACGTTATTCTATACATTTGGGGCATCACAAGTGAGAATCATTCTGTTGCTTTGATTTTGTGTATATATCTAGATTGAAGCTGGCACACTCCTCTTCTGTTTGAATTTCATAGCCATTTTAATAGTAGAGTAGGACTCTTCTCCTCATTGAATCATCCACCTGTACATTATCTAAACTATTAGATTTTGTTCTGTCTTTAAGGCTCATGTGAAAATCTCCTGGTGTCTGGGACAACCACGGTTCAGAGATATGAATAAGAGTTAGTCCTTTTATTATTATTATTATTATTATTGTTGTTGTTCTAGACAAAGGCCCGTGTGGGAGCCGAAACGTAAGCTTATTTTGGGAGGTATTGCTCCAAGTATTATAGCTCAAGAGTTTTCAAATAGACTTAAAAAATGTAAATATATTTACTGTAGTCTGTTTAAACTGCATAATATATATGGAGAATTATTTTTTATGTATATGGATTCGTTTACCGAATTAGTTACTGTTTATATTTCTATAGTTGGTTTTGGTAGAAGCAGCTCTACTGACACAGACGTTTGAAGAGAAAATCAAGAAAATCTTAATCCAGATATTCAGAAGCATCCTGATGAAAGATAGAAAGATAGAAAATAAAACATCTGCAGAGATATGAACTCCAAAATTAACTCTCACTATTGTGCCTCAAGTATTGATCAACTTAACGATATCCAATAGTTAAATTAAAGGTAGAATATACAAATTTAACAGGAACATTACACGTAGTTACAAAAAGTTTCAAGTGTTACCTTTGATGCCTATCGTGGGCTCCAATATGTGGGCAAGCTATCCGCCCATTGAGGACAAGCATTTTTGGAGAAATATAAAAGAAAACTATTTGAACACACAGTGTCTACTACACACTTGCTTTAGTCCGCATAATGTGGACCCTAAGGGTTAAGGTGTATGGGGTGATAGGAACATTCCCAACCTCAATGGAGATGGGGGGGAACAGCAACAATAGGGGGAAACTTGATTAAAAATAAGAAACTTGTGGAATTCAACAACTAGGCCATTAATGATCATCAAGGTTAAAACATTCGATATGATTCTGTGCATTGCCTTTAGAATTTTGTTCGATTCCGGACCCTAGTTCATAAAGTGTTATCGCTCCCAATCATGCCAAAATTACATTTCAGTATAGTTCTAAAATTTATTTTTATGATTTAGTTCATGAAAGTCTTTTATTTACTCTTGTTTCATTGAGTTAGAAGCAGGATTAAGGATTATATAACACCATGTAATTGTAGAAATATAGTGTTGGGGTTTTTTTGTCCTTATAGGGAAACGGATTGATTTAAAACCATATATGCAATATTATTGTTGGTGATGTTAAACAATCAATTTAGAATGGTATTCCTCTACAGATACTAATGGTAGATATAGTACTTAGTTCTATCACCAAATAGTGATCTAGTGCCAGGTCACTATTGACTATCAATTGATCCGTTAAGTGTCTGTTTATTTAGTAACCAACCATTTTATTTTAGCCCCATGCAGTTGAATTATTTTAATGGGAGCAGTTCGGTCTAATATCACTTTCTGATAAACATCTCAAGCGTGATGAAACAGTAGAGTGAGAGAGGCCAGGCTGTGGAGGATGCCGATAACAGTTGCCTGTGTGTGCTGCTGAATCATCCGGGGCTCAACCCGGAGGCGGGAGACGGCTAATGAGCAACAGAAGGCGCCGAGGACGGGGAGAGTGGATATCGAGGGGGGTTCACAGGCTGATGGCTTCTATATGTTTTCAATGACTTTAACTTTCTGATTTAGCCATGTGAGTGCATTATTTTATGTCTCATATAGAACCGTTTGTATCAGTCTGACACATTGGGTTTCTCGCTCTACTTATTTACGAAGTTTACTACCCATTCCTACATACTACAAAGGGACAGGGAAACATACACCATTTGCCACAGATTAGAAACCATGCCTAAAAGAATGAGGAATATGTGAGTTATCCATGCACGAAGCTTCTACATTCTGAGTCCTCAAATTGTCACAGACATATTTGCATATGTGTGTTCTTCTATTTTTTTCCATTACATTTACTGAGCTCTCCCCATTACCGGAAACACTGCCATTTCAATTGGGAAAGATAAGAGTGCAACTCTTCTGAGATTGAGTATTTTACACATTTACAAAAGAAAAATGAAACAACAAAGGTGGAGGATTCTATAGATACAATTTATGGCAATTGTAATGATGCTTTATCAGAACACCTCCACGTCCCGGGAAGAAGATGGGGGACGATGCTGGGGGCACTGCATGCATCATGCATGGGTTATGTTCGTGTGATGGCAAACTTTGCGAAGAGAAAAAAAATTTGGTCCAGGAAAACAAGAGATTGAATAACTAGACTTCCACAAACTGGCCCTCCAATTTGCTTCAACGCCCGAGTACCTGCCCCAACCTAAGTATCTGTCTCCACTGAGTACCTGCAATACCCCAATACGGGACACCAATTTCAAATGACGGAATAACGGACGAAAACAGACAAGCACATACCCCGGGGAACGCAAGTCCACGAAGAAGGGACAGAAGACAAAAAAAAACAAGAACAGAGCAACAAAAAGATCATAATAACGAAGAAAAAAGAAAAATAAAAAAAAAAACAGAAAAAGAAACAAAGGATAAAAAAAAAAGAAAAAAGAAACTAACTTAAAAAAACAAGCAACAAAAAAGCAACAAATAAAAAAAAAAAAAAAAAAAAAAAAGAAAAAAATAAAAAAAAAAAAAAAAAAAAAAAAAACAAAAAAAAAAAAAACCAATCAAACAAAAATCAAAAAATACCAAAAGAAGAAACTGCCAAATTAATGCCACCAATTCAATGGTGTCAATGTCAGAAGCCAAATATAAATTTACACACAAGTTTACATAACAGTTTTAATGTACAAACCGTCGAGTAGACACTGTATCCCAAATTATACCCCACAATATGCATTCCATAGACCAGGGTGCACAAACTTTTGCAGCTGCGCCCCCCCCCTGCCTTGCTGACCCCGGTACTCGCTCCCCTTACCTCGTTCCCAGCATTCAAATGACACCGTGGGGTATGTGATATCACGTCAACATGACCCCTCAGCATATGATGCCACATTGCCATGGGATTGCGTCAAACAGCTGTCTGAAATCGGAAGTAGTAATAGGTGGAGGGGCATCATGCGATCCACGGCATTCATTTAAATGTCGTGGGGACGAGGCAGGGCCTCTGCAACCCACTTCCACCCCATAGAAAAATCTCCCCCCCCCAGTTTGGCACCCTACCATAGACAAGTCATGCACTTATATAAAAGACCTGGGTATGCGTTCCATAGACCACGCATGCGCATACTGTACTTAAAGGCATTATATCTTGTTTATTTAATAGGGTAGAAGTAAATAAATGTACACTTATTTTACAGAATTCAAGCTGTCAAATCGGACAGCAAGAAGAGATGTCAGTTGAGTCTAAAACTATCATTTAATTTCAACCTTTTTAAACTTTTGAGATATGTATTTTATATTGTAATCAATATGGGCACGAAATTTACCTCTAGCATGGACAGAACCCTGTAGCCTTTATTTCTGAAACTGTTATATACACACAGTGTTCGACATCTCCTATTACATTTGCACGCCCGGGGCGAGTGGATTTAACATCTGTGCGAAGCCTACTATTAGGCCCAAGCAGACCACACGTGTTTGTTTTTTTTTAATTTTCCCTGCTCGCGCGAAATTTTCCCTGCTCGCGCTTGAAAAAAAAAAACCTCCCCTACCTGACTGCTGTTTGGCGCGCGCGCCCCAGGCTTTGTGGGCGTGCGGCCACGGTATCTATGGAGCCGGCCCCAACAAGCGGCCATTCTTTCTGCCCGGAGATCTGTGGAGAGTAAGTACTCTTTAATCCCCATCCTGCGGCCCCTCTGCTCCTTCCCTGCATCCTACAAGCCCACGCGTGTGTGATTCCCCCTGGACCCCAATGCCTCTCTACTCACCCCAGGGCCCCTCTGCTCCATCCCGCTGACCACCGTATGCGCCTTTGCATTGGCACCCCTCCTCCTGCCCCTCCCCTCCTCCTGCCCCCTTCCCCCCTCTCTTCTGCCCCGTCGATCCCACCTGATCGCTGCCCGGGCGGGGAGGGTCCCACGGCTGCAGCCGGTAGGAGGGAGACTGGCGTACGTGGTGTGGTGGGGGGGGGGCAAGGTTGATGGATACAGCGTGGTCCCTCACGGCCATGTTCACCCCTGGTTTGGGAGGGGGGGGGGGGGGTGTGTGGTTGTGCGGGGCTTCCACTTGATCGAGCGGATAAGGTAGCAGGGGGGGCAAGGTGATGGACACCAGCCCGTCCCCATCCGGCTTTCGTTCCCCTTGGTTTGGAGAGGGGGGGGTTGCGGTGCGCGGAGGCTTCCATGATAGCAGGAAATAAGCGGTAGCGGGGGGGGGGGGGGCCCGCCGGGCGGGAGGTGCCAGCTGGGGTCCAGCCCGACCGGATACTCTGTAATTAAACATTGTTTGGTTGATTGTTGTAACAAGTCTTTATGCATGTCTACAGTTATCCTAATGTATTTGTCCCATTCTACACAACAGAGGACTGGTCCTGTTCGTTCAGACTAGTTTAAACCCTGATGTGCGGATGTGATAATGGTGTGGAAGTGTCTTATCAAAAGGACTGCGTGCTGTGCCTACTTTCAAGAAATTCTAACATCTGTTTTAACATTAAGACGTTTAACCCATTTAAAACGGTTTATACAATATTTACACATAATAAACAGAAAGCGGGGCGTACATATAAAAATGCAGTTGTACCAGGGACACCCTAGTACTGTTACCTTTATAATACTGGTGTGCAATATTAGAAATCACTTCCAAAATAAAACTTACAATTTTTTTAAAATAAAGTGTGTGTGTGGGTGTGTGTGTGTCAACCCACCCAATCACCAGTCACCCCAGTAAAGTCACCCAGTCAGTCAGTCAACCCCAGTCAGTCAGTCCACCACCAGTCCCCAGTCAGTCACCCAACCCACCCAGTCAGTCAGTCAATATGAGGTTAGCTTTGAGACAGGCATATAATAATACACACCAAATATAACTGGTTGATCTGAACGAGGCTTTACATATGATAAAATATAATTTATTCCTTGAAAAAGGTGAACACAAAGATTATACAAATAATAGACAAAAATATAGAACACTCACTAAGATGGAAATTATGAAATGTCAGAATCGTGACTAGCAGTCTACAGCAATCTTGAATATCCACAGAAGACATGAAAGACAATAGCCATTAGCTGAGCTGGTTCTTATACAATTATTTCCCATTGAACACAACTAAACCCGCCCCTCTCATAAATCGTGGTGAGGTTGACAGTTTTCCACAGAGTAAAACTCCTCCCACCAAGGACGTTTAAAAAAAACTGTTTTTCCTATCTAAATAAACTTCATAATTCAGTTCGCGAATACTTCACTGGCAAGCGGAGACATATAATACATATTCGGCACGCATGACGCTCCCAATGAGACTAAATATTACAATGTAATACTAAATTAAGGAGATATTAATATCTGTCTTTTAGGGACCTGCTAGACATCATGTGTCTGTAATCGTTATGTGCAAATCAGTCCCCGAATACAATATATAGCTTTTAGCACGTCAGCCGAGGACATCTCATATATTCTGATATTAATAAGGTCACTCATTTGATATCTCCTTGGGGTAACCGACACCCTGGGCCCCCAAACCCCTGGTTCAATAAATCCTTTGAAGCAGGGACTCAGTGTAGATAGAGAACCTTTGTCACAGGTGCTAGATTTCACACCCAATGCCCACAGACATGGGCCTAGCTGTCTCTACCAGCAATATGTGTTAAACATACACAAACCCCCTCTGTACTTTTCACACCAGCTTCAATCAAGCCTTTTGAAGCCAGATATTTCTGAAAACGACCCCACACATTGTATTTTCCTAAACTGACCAGCCATTAAAAACCCCTTAAGCCCCAGGTGTGTGTGTGGTGCAGACCACTGGCACAGAAAGAAACCAATACATTTATACAGGGGAATAAACAGTTGGATGGCTGAAGCAAGGCAAAAAAACATAATTAGGACTGGACCCCAGTTCCAGTTAACCCTGACTTCCCAGGTGAGAGTAGAGGGTGGACCAAATGGGGTGGTAACCCTTTTAATCCCGGGCCAAACCCTCTCTATCATGACAGTCAGTCAGTCACCCCACTCACCCAGTCAAGTCACCCACCCAGTCAGTCACCCACCCAGTCAGTCAGCACCAAGTTACACAGTCACACCCAGTCAGAGTCAGTCACCCAGTCAGTCAGTCAGTCACCCAGCCAGTCAGTACCAGTTCACACAGTCAGTCGTCACCCACCAGTAGTCAGTCAACTCACTCACCCAGTCGTCAGTCCCCACCACCCAGTCAGTCACCACAGTCAGTCAGTCACCCGTCAGTCAGTCAGTCACCCAGTCAGTCACCCAGTCAGTTAGTCACCCAGTCAGTCGTTCAGTCACCCAGTCAGTCAGTCAATGGGGCGGGGATGGGGGATAGGGGTGTGGGGCTAAGGGGCGAGGAGTTTTTGGGTCGGCGAGTAGATTTTGGGGTGATTTGTCGAACACTGTGTTTATATATATATATATATATATATATATATATAATATATATATATAATAAAATGGAAAAGGCGGGTGTGTTAGTACAGTTGCAATAGTGCAGAATAAAGAGTACTTCAGTATTAGGTGATACCTTTTTATTTGGACTAACAATTTATGTCCATACTTCAAGTCCATTTTAGGTCCATAGTTAACCCCTATCTTTTTATTAGGCATTCCATCCAGTAGTGTATACTAATTATGTAGATTCATAAGTATATTATACTGCTCTCGGAATCTCATTAGCTGTCTGTATTGCTTTTCTAGGTCTTCACTGGTCCCTTTCCACAGTATGATGATATTGTCCACATATCTGTCCAAACACAAGATATATGGACTCATCTCATCTCTAGGTGGTCGGGAATGTTAGTTTTTCAATCGCCACCATAAAAATATTGGTGCCAATTTTTCCCTCAATCCTTTGCTCTAAACTTGCAAATAATAGTCATCCTGAACTCTAAATAATTTCCTCCCAAACTATTAAGCTACTCAACAAGGAAAAGTTACATGTATTACTACACTTTTCTTTCAGAGTGCCTCCTGTTAACAGCGAATCTCTTTCATGAGGGGAATCACTGTGTGCTTGCTATGTACATCTATGTAATCTCCAGACAGATCCTTACATCATTAAAGAAACCATCCAGAGAGTGTGCTTAGGTAAATCTCCTTGATATTCTTTGTAGAATAGCCTCACTGCTAGTTGCTCTCAAAAAATGTTACCTTTCATGTTCTAAGGGTTGTCCAATAATGTTTCAGCAAAAGTGTGTCAAGAGGATAACATAGCTGCCTTATTAAAATTGTAAAGATATCCCTTTGAATGCTACTTTAGTAGTATCAGCCTTTGAATGGAATGTCCCTTAAATAAGGATATGTCAATACCTGCTCCTTTTCATAGCGATTAATAACCCACCCACTAACAGCTCAGGATGAAGAACTGGATTTTATTAAGAAATTGAGATAGTCTTACTTGGGGAATTAGGGAGCTGAAAGTATACAGACTAATTGAAGGTCACATGACTGTAATGGGGGATCTTCCTCATAGTTATATTTATGAAGTCTAAATCCAGCTGTACATTAAATCAAATGCAATAGTGGAAAAAGGATGGACAAAGGTCCGAGTTGCCGACCGAAACGTAGATGTATTATATTAAATGTTTTTCCCACATTGAATTAGCCCTCTGGAGTGTGTTTTCTTCCTTCAAATGTAGGAAACCATTTTGACATTAAATCGAAAAGAACAGAATGATTCTGATGCTGCGAAATCCATACTGTCATGCGCTCAGGCATACAGCTGAGGGAAATAACACCCTAAAGGTGTCAGTGATCTGACAATGGGGGAACAATGGTCGGAAGGCACAGGGGGGACCACATGGGGGGTCGGGGCTCAGGGGCACTGTCTTACCCCTGTCAGCTCATCCATCCTGGATCCCTGCCCTCTTACTCACGTTCCATTGCGTGCGTTGAAATGAAGGTAAGCAGATAGGTGGGGGGTGAAAACCGGCGCCTTGGAGACGAAGTGCTGTAATAGCGTTGAAACACGTAGAGGAGGAGGTGTGTGTAGCCGCTGCTGTCTAGGTGTGGCCTTATACCATTAATGCAGGCCTGCACAACTCGTAAAGCGAGAAGGCTGAAATGCTCCAAGGAAAAAAAAATTGGGTCCGAACGGGGAAATAAAAATATAATCATAATCATCATCATCATCATCATCATATATCATCATCATCATCACTCAATTATTCCCCCAGCACCTCATCTCTCATCCTCATATCTCCCCCAGAAACCCCTCACTAACAACCATTGCGATACTCCCCATCTAGCTCTCATTACCCCCATCTCTCCCCCTCACCCACACACATAATATCCCATCTCAACATCAAAACAAACAATACCCTGAACACCACCACAAATCCCACCCCCTGCAACTACATCCTTCTCCCCCCGTGCACCTCACATCATTCTCCCTCCCTGCACCTCATACATTCTCCACCCCTGCACACTCACATCACTCTCCCCCCCCTTGCAAACCTCACATCACTCCCCCTGCATCATTTCCCCCCTGCACCCTCATGTCTCCACCCCTGCACCTACATCCTCCCCGCACCTCACATGACACTCTCCCCCGACCTTCACACTCACCCCCCCCCCCCCCGCACTCCAATACCCCCTGCACCTCCAACCACCACCCCTAACCTCAATGACTCCCCCCTGCACCTCCAATGACCCCCCTTTCTGCAACGCATCCAATGACCCCCGTCACCTCCAATGACCACCCTGCACCTCCAATCACCTCTGCACCTCAATGAACCCCCTGCACCTTCCAATCACCCCCTTGCACCTCCAATCACCCCTGCACCTCCAATCACGCCACCGCACTTCCAATCACCCCCCTTGCACCTACCAACCACCCCCCTACACCTCCAATGACTCCACCCTGCACCTCCAATGACCCCCTCTCACCTCCAATGACACCCCCCCGTCACCTCAATGACCCCCCTACACTCCCAATCACCCCCTGCACCTCCAATCACCCCAATGCACCTCCAATCACGCCCCCTGCAACTCAATCACCTCCCTGAACATCCAATCACCCCCCTGCACACCTCCAATCACCCCTCCTGCACATCACCTCCCCTGCACCTCACCCCCTGCCACCTCACATCACCCCCCTGCACCTCCCCTGCCTCACCTCAATGCACCTCACCTCAAAGCACCTAACATCACCCTCCTGCACATATCCACGTTGGGATCAGGGGGGGGGAGCGCCAGAAGAGCTCAGCTGGGCTGTGACTTCCCCCTCGTCCATGTTGCGAAGGGAGCAGGAGGGGGAGCGGGCCCTGCGAGCTGGCGCGGGACCGAACGCGGGGGAGGAACGCCACCCATTTATTTTTTTGCGTTTTTTTTTTTAATGTTGTGCAGGCCTGCAATTAAAGCCTTTTGTATTACCGGAATCGTTTGGAATTGGACTGACTGATTGCTGTGGGCGACGGTTTTCACCCCACCCTATCTGATTCTGAATTGCTGACCACTTTTAATAATTCAATTTACTTGTATAGTATAAGATTATTAACTTCACAAGTTATATCCAATTCAGAGATCTGGGTATAGCCCACCACTGTAAGTGTTTTTATTTATTATTTCTTTCGACGATTTTGTATGTTGTACCTATTTTTATGACTATTTTGAATTAAAAATTATTTTTTTTATCACCCATACACGTATAATAAATGGGGGGCATCACAAGTGGAGATCATTCTGTTGCTTTGATTTTGTGTATATATCTAGATGATGAAGCTGGCACACTCCTCTTCTGTTTGAATTTCATAGCCATTTTAATAGTAGAGTAGGAACTCTTCTCCTCATTGAATCATCCACTGTACATTATCTAAACTATTAGATTTTGTTCTGTCTTTAAGGCTCATGTGAAAAATCTCCTGGTCTGGGACACCACGGTCAGAGATATGAATAAGAGTTAGTCTTTTATTATTATTATTAAGTATTGTTGTTGTTCTAGACAAGGCCGTGTGGGAGCCGAAAGTAAGCTTATTTGGGAGGTATTGCTCCAATATTATAGCTCAAGAGTTTTCAATGACTTAAAAATTGTAAATATATTTACTGTAGTCTGTTTAAACTGCATAATATATATGGAGAATTATTTTTATGTATAGGATTGTTTACCGAATTAGGGAGATATAATATATTATATATATAGATATATATATAGAGTAGTATATAGGTATGAGTAAGTGTAGATAAGAATAGATATATAGAGTATATATATCAGATATAGATACTTTAATAAGATATATAGATATATAATATAGATATAGATATATATAATAATTATATATATTAGTTAATTCGGTGTGTGTATGTGTATATATATATATATATAATTAATTAATTACTTCACCGACCAAGATCAAATTAATCAGACACAGCACTGCATGAAAACTGATCAAAAATAGATATTGTAGTCAAATACAGAAAACCGTTTATTTTTTTTATCAGTTTTCCTTTAGTGCTGTGACTGACTCATTTGATCTTGGTCCGGTGAAGTAATTATTTTTTTATTTTTATGATACAGTACATGCACTGGTCACTTTTAGGTTATATGTATATGTGTGTATGTATACACACACACACACACACACACACACACACACACACACACACACACACCACACACACACACCACACACACCACACACACACACCACCCACCACACACACACACACCAACACAATCTTCTCTTGCATTCTCTTATGTCGTCTCCCAAACATTTTTTTGCACACTATCTTTATTCTCCGAATTCCTTCTGAGCCTCTTTTTTTTTACTCAATACATGTACTGGTTTATTGTATACCTCATTTCTCTCTCTCCGCCTTTGTTTCTCTTTTCTGCTTCCACTTATTTTTCCCAGCTTCTGCCATTGATAGCTCCAAGTAACCTTAAGAGCTCATGCTGTGCGCGTGGGTGTAAACAGTTCCAACTTTCTTCATGATATTTTGAGAAAATGCAATGTACTGTATGTATGTGCAAGTGTAGATGTCTCTACAACTCCGCATTATGAAAGATATCCATGAGATCCTACTCACATTCGCACATTTAACTTCTATGGTTCCAATTCGTAGTAGCAGGTGACGAATTGTCTCTGAATGTTGCATTTAATATAGTTGAATACAAAACACTTCTTTTTCTTTCTACTTTTTGATGTAATGCAGAATTGGACTATCATGGGATTGAGAGCATACACACCTCTTGATAAACGACCTTGAGTTGTAATTTGCAATCATTTCCCACATTTAGGATTTCCTCAATTCACATTGGTCTCTGCTTGATAAATGTACTTTCTGATGAGCATTTTAAAGCAAGAATTGCTGCTTTCAAACACTGTGTGTCGCTGCTGTCCACCAAGAGTAAAATCCTTCCATGATTCTTTACTGTATGTAGCACTGCATATGTTTTCTGATATTTCAAATGGTTGCTTCAGATTAGAGATCATCTCATCAGTAATATCTGGAGCAACACAAGCTTGGGGATGAATGTATGGGACATTGCAGGTATGTACAGTATGCAAGAGGGTCCAAGGAGGCTAAAGGAGCATTACATTTTGCAGTAAGTTCTTGTTATGTCGTTCTTTGCATTCCTTCTGGTTGATTCTTCAGAGGGATCACTGTTTGGCATTTTGCTAAATATATTACATAGTTTTAGAATTTAAATGTCAGAGAATGGAATGTTTTATTTAATCATGTGTTCATTGTATATGTCTGATATTATGGCACTCGTAGTTGGCATGTTCCAGTGGGAGCAATGACCCTTTAATGGGATAATTCTGGTTTCAAAGGTTAATTCTCCATTGAGTAAATTAATATTTATGTTCTTTAATGAGAAATAGTATTTTCATCAAACAGGAATCATCTGTATTTAAATAGGGGGTAGTCTGTACAAAGGCATGGGTACCCCATAATATTATTTTTATGTCACTCTCAGATTCAACACAACCATTTGAATGGTCCAACATACACTTCCTAGTTTCCTTTCTTGTTCACAATTAATTTACCTGGTTGGTTATTGTTTATTGGAAGAGGGATGTATAAACAATTATCTAAGATTGTATCCTAATTATTTCACTAATACTAATGATGTAGGAAAATGTCCCACTAATTGACAACTTTCCTAGCTATTTCAGCAGGAGGAAAACAACAAAAAGGATTAACCATGTTAGATTGTCATATTGATACAATGTCGCTGCATTTTTTTATTAGATTAGAGTAGGCAAATTGTTTTTATCCATTGCTTTTATATGTATTTTTTATAGATGTAGACTGTTACATATTGGACACATTGAAATGTAACAAACATTTATGGGACGAATACCTCCACCTGGAGTAGTCGCTGTGTGCAAGATATAATACTGCTATCATTCAGACTATCATACCCAGTTTGGGTAGGACGTTTTGTATGGCTACACATAGCGTTACTTCCTTCCTGATCTGTATATAACAAGGTAAATGTCCACTGGATAGTCACTCTTTGAAACGCGTTAGGCTGCGCTTATAGTGCAGGCGACAGCGACGCAACGTCGCTTCAAAACAAATGTATTGAAGCTGTCACGTGCGCATATAATAGGAGCGATGGGACGGAGCAACGGATTGGTCGCGATCGCTGGAAGTCTCTTCAATTGGATATTTCCACTGCAGCGTGACGGCAGCATCGCCGTCGCCGGCACTAGTTCCTTGCCTATCCTCTATGTTCATTTTTTCCCCATGTCTTTGTGTTCAAATTTTAATTAACTTATTTAGTTTGGAAAAAGACGACAAGGTATGGACTTTGTATATAGACACATGTATTACAGTCGACGAAGGAGGTGGTAGATGCTGACAACCTTTTGATTTCCATTAATAATAAGGTAAGACACGTTTTAATGTCAAAAATACACAGCCCCAGATTTATAAAAAAAAAAGAAACAGACAACATTGTTTTTCAAGGATTTTGGTAGCTGGGGAACTTTGATTAACAGCACACATTTGTTTTCAACCACAAGTGAAATAAACTCAACTGAAGGAAACACAATTCAATTTATTTTGTATCTCTTGTGGTTCCCTGTCAAGTCTATATAGACGTCGCGTAAAAACAAATACATTGCAGCCATCGCGTGCACTTATAGTAAGGGCGATGCAATGGCGCGACGGCTTGGTCGCGATTGCTGGAAGTCATCCCAATTTGATTTTTCCAGTGACCGTAGGCTGCCGTCGCCGTCGCGTCTTCGTCGCCGGCACTAAAAGCGTATTACACTAAGACATTTTCTGTGTGTCTGTTTTATTAAGGGCCCTTTAACTGTTGGCTTTTCCAACGGTGCCATATTCGTTACTGAAAAGTTTGCCTGACATTGCTCTGATGTTACAGGATGCCTCAGAAGTCAAAGGTGTTCGCAGTCTCGTTTACTTTGTCTTGTATCACGTGCTGTTTTTCAAAAGTAATCATTGCAAATAATAAAGACTATTTATTTTATGAAGACTTCTTATTATTTTAAGTGTGGCGAATAGAGTTGAACAGGGTTTATTCTTGACTGATATTGGTGTAATTAAAAATGAAATCTCCACACATAATCATGAATAATAGGAAATGGAAACAAATAAAGATTCATATAACAATACCGGTTGTTACATATGTTTAGTTTTTTTTACTGCCCTATAAAACTTTGCTTTGTAAAATAGGAATAATAAAATTCATAAGCGTGATTTTCTTATTAAAATTCATTTACCTAACAGTATCACACACTGACAGTCCTGTAGTCTCCCCTGAATTCATAACAGTACCAAACATATTAAAGAGGGTCATAATGTATTGTTTAAAGTCTTGAAAATATACGAATGTTCCATTCATATACAGGTAATGTAACGGGTCTAAGAAATTTGTATTTAATTTAGTATATTAATATAATGTGTTTTAACATGGTTTACATTACCACCTAACGATTTTGAAGTATTTAACTATGTATTTTCCAGTAACAAATGACACATCATAGACATAAGGGGTGATATTGAGAAGTTTGATTATACATATATTGTACATCTAGAATTGCACGCCAACACAAAATATCATTTGTAATCATATAATTTCTGGTATGATGTACTTTAATAATTTTTCAGAGAGGTGTACAATGAACAATTTAAAATACACTTGGTATATTGTGCTTGATTTAAGAGGCAATTTCTTCTTAGACCACAAGGTGTCGCTGCATGATTAAAAACCAAACTGGGTCGTCTGTAATGTGAAGCTCCTCCCAACCTCAAGGTCCTTTGTCTATTCTCTTTACTGATGAAAAGGCTGCAGTATCAAAACCAGAAAATGGTTATTTTGATCTATTTATTTTAACCCCGTGATCACCGGTACCATCATTTTATGTAGCTATTTATTTGCATTAGGTGAGGATCCGTTAACATTGTACTTAGAATATCGGAGGATTCAGAGAAATCGTTGACAAGGATCAGAATCGCTGTGCCTTCTGTTCCTCATTTCACTCGATGTTGCTCTGGGCCAGATCCGTTATTCTGTCCTAGAGGAAATGGACCGGGGTACTGTTGGAAATATTGCTAAAGACTTGGGGATTGATCTCTGCCTATTGAGCTCCAATTGGATACAAATAGTGACAGAGGCTAAGAAGCAGTACTTTCAGGTGAATATGAGCAATGGTGTTTTATACATGAAAGAAAACCTCGATAGATTATAAATATGTGAGCATACTTCTAAGTGTACATTGAGTATTGAACTAGTAGTCTCAAATACTTTTCAAATACATCGGATTCAAATAGAAATATTAGATGCTAATGATAATGCTCAATATTTTCCAAACAAACATGTGTTATTAAATGTATTATAATCAACGTTGCTTTGGATACGGTTTCCTTTGCGGAAAGCACAAGATCCAGGTATAGTTACTAATTCCCTTCAATCCTAATTCTTATTTTGAGTTGAATATGATCACTATATCTGACAGCAGCAAATCAGCAAAACTGATTTTAAGAACATTTCTAGATCGAGAAGATCACACTCATGAACTGATTTGACAGCTTATGATGGAGGTGATCCCAAAAAATCAGGAACTATACACATTTGCCAATGCAATTGATGCAAACGACAACATTCCCACATGTGACCAGCTGCTCTGCAGAGTAAAGCTGTTTGAAATATGGTAAAGGGGACCAGCTTGATTCCACTCAATGCCACTGATTTAGATGAAGGTCCAAATGGGTAACTAACTTATGTTTGTAACAGTAATGTTGTTAGAGATTATTTTTTTTTTTTTTACTATAGACCAAGTTACTGGGGAGAGAGCTGTCAAAGGCCAGGTAGATTTCGAAACTACACAAGTGTATGAGATACCTGTAGAATCTATGGACAGAGGCTTACTTTCAGTGCCTGGCTATTGTAATATTATTGTGGATATCATTGATGTAAATGACAATGCACCTGAAATAATTGTCACCTATAAATCCTATCCAAGAAGATGCAAAACGTGGAACTATAGTCTCTTTTAATAGTATTTGATAAAGATTCGGGTGCCAATGGAAAAGCAACTTGTAGCCTCGACGCTGCATTTGAAATACACAATACATTTAATAATCACTACTCTTTGATTTTGAACTCCACCTTGGTCCGTGAAGCTGTGGAGGTGTATACAATGTTAATGATTGCTAGTGACAATAGTTCACCTACATTGTCTAATTCAGTAACAGTCATTTTGCAGGTGTCAGATGTTAATAACGATAAACCTATATTCAGACCATGTAATATATTTTATAGAGAACAACATTCCTGGAACGCTATTGTACACAATATCAGGTACTGATTCTGATTTAAATGAGAATGGACACATAACATATTTCTTGATTAATGACAGTCACAATTTCATCCTCATTGGGGAAGAAGATGGAAACTCAACTGTACAAAAGCCTTTGATTATGAAGAAACGAAGATTTCCAGTTTCAGCTCCTAGCAAACGATGCAGGTGTCCCATCACTTAATACCATCCATGTGGATGCACAGTATGAAAGGTCTAAGAACAGTGTTTCTAGCACTATCTATATTCCCAGATCAGCCAAAGTGGGCTATCTTGTATCATAAATACGAGCAGTGGGTTCTGACAGTGGACATAAGGCGGGGTTATCTTATCAGTTGATCACACAAGGAGATACATGTCTCTTCGCTATTGGATTACACACGGGGGGATAAAGACAACCATGGAACATGACGAAATTCTACAAGCGTTGGGTACAGCTGTAAATGACCATGGTGAACCATCTCTATCAGCAACCCTCACCTTCAGCATCACATTTGTTCACGATGATGATAATGAGAAACGTGAATTTCACACATATCCTACTGCAGAATATCATGCTCCTGACGTCAATGTGTATGTGGTTATTTGTGTCTCTTTGATCTCCTTTATTTTTCTAATTACGGTGATAATCTTTGTAGCAATAAAAAATTCACAGTCTGGGGAACAACCCAAGTGGATCTATTCAGCAAGCTTCATATTTAAGGCTACAGGACGTGTGCGTTACACTCAACACAATAATATTAAAGTCTGCCTTTGGAAGATTCCTCTAGGAAAGATGTATCACAGTTTAATTACCAGTACCCACCAAACTCAGATAACAGTAATTCAATAGCCCAAGAAAGGGAGTCACATCCAAATGTTGAGAACCGTTTGAACATTGATGTCAAGTTCACTTTACTAACTTGTGGGAAAAGTCACCACAATCTTCCATTTCCATAAAACGTTCTTGACGTTTTCTTCTGTTTATTAATAGAATGTATTGGCATCTTCAGTATTTCTGGAAGATATCCTATTTGGGTTATTTGATGCATATGCTTCAAGTTTTCTAGTACTCAAGTTTCACTGCGGTTCTTAAATTGATGTCTAGAACCATGATTCGTGGTAATGGCTTTTTTGCTGAAGTAGAAGACACCTGTTAAGCAGCTATTTTTGCTAACATCTTTAGCACATCGGACTGTTCCTGAAACAACAAAGGGGTGCTATTATAAAAAGAAGCTATATGGTTGTTTGTTTCAGAGAGAGAAACAAACATGATTTATTCAAATACAGAAATGCTGAACATCACTAAGTAGTGGGTACCTGAAATAATGCAGTTATGCAATTCCAACAATTTTAGTCTTGTTAATGTTTGCACATCTGCAAAACTGGAAACACCGGCAGATTGACATTAATGTAAAACAAAGTCTAAAAAAACCTAGACAAAGACAGAAACAATTACTTATTTTTAGTGGTTGATGTATACCAGCTTAATGTAATGAACAATGGTAAGTAAATACAGCAGCAACTATACTGACACACTTTTTAGAATGTGTTATTTGGAAGGACTGTATAAAACATGCTTGTGTTTAACATTTATTAAAAGACCGGATGTTATGATGAATAAAAAATGATGCTGTTTGGCCACTACTTTTTGGCAGGTATTCATTCATGAAGCATATTTGCTTCATATTCAAATAATCTGTGACTCTTTTTGCATCAACAGTTACAATATGTCATTCATGTGATTCTCTACATTGTGTCATAAAATATGTTTCATAATCACCTTGAGGGGATCACTGGCATTCATTGGACCATGACAAATGATCAAACAAGTCTTTGTTTTTTGTTATATACTGTACATTTACCCTCCAATTGACACACACACACACACACACACACACACACACACACACACACACACACACACACACACACACAGACACACACACACACACACACACACACACACAGTCACGTACATCACCCAAGATCCATCACAGCTCACGACAAACACGACAGTGTTAATAAATCACATCACACACTCTACCCACACACAGCTATGCACCTGTTTATAGCACACACAACACAGACAATAACAACCACACACATAGCAGTACACACACTACACACACATGTGCACACACACACACCACTACACTGACACACACTTAAAGGAGTCACTTACCCCGACAGTGACTACACCACACACAAACACACAGCGGACCACACACCCACAGCACACACATATTTTTGCGACACAACACCACAACACACACACATATATAGCCTAAAAGTAACTAGCGCATGTATCATACAAATAAAAAAATAATTACTTCACCGGACCAAGATCAAATGAATCAGTCACAGCACTAAAGGAAAACTTGTGTGTGTGTGTGTGTGTGTGTGTGTGTGTGTGTGTGTGTGTGTTTATCTTCTTTAATCTTGCTTCATTTGCAATTTATGACTCCAATGAGTTTACAATGAAAGATTAAGGCTTAACCATTTTACCAAATCAAAAGAAACACATTTCACTAAGAAAAACTATTATTTTTCTTCAAAGGAACACCAGATGTTAGTTGTTTCTTTATTTAAAAATCGTCCTATCATTATGATATTCACCACTAATAGTACAAAGGTCTCTATCGGTCAAAGTTTATAACAGGAATTCTCAAATGTAAACTGCAATAATTTTTCAGGCAACAACATGTACATTCTGGGAAAAGCTGAATTCGATTAAATAAATCTACAAAATCAATGTATTTTGAAGTCGGAGAGTATGAATGGAAATAAATCACTATAACCATAGTTGTAGATGTGTGTGTGTTGTGCAAGTATGCACCATTACAAGTACATCCGATTGTAAAGTTGATCTTGTAGAGACAGCATACTTTATACAAATAGTAGAACTATTGAAGTGAAAGTTTAGAATGTAACGTGTGTATTGCCATTAATGTGGACTTCCAGTTAAATTGCTTCGTTTATCTTGTTGTATTGCATTAAAAAAAATGTATAGACACTACTTTCGACACCACGAAGAAATACAGTAAAGCTGCAGTTACAGAATGAATCACTGAGTGTCGCTCTACACTCATTTTTGAAGCAAGAAGAGGAAAATCAGCTCTTTTGGTATAGGCTGTCAAACCTCATCTGACATTGCTATGGACCTTTACATATTTAAGACAACATATATAAATATTGCTGATCATCTGCCATTGATCATCTGCTAGATGAAAGAGATGACTTCTCTACATTGGAATTATATTTCACTAAACAGACTAATGCGTTTATTGTTGCTGGAAATGGCTTGGGATCTGGTCTTGTGTCAGCTGCATTATATCATCCCTGAGGAATCCAAACACGGCACCTTTGTTGGAAGAATCGCCCAGGACCTGGGACTCGAGATTGGTGAGATTAACCCCAGAATGCTACGGATTATCTCTAGAGATGAGAAGGAATATTTCCAGGTAAATCTGCAAAACGGAATTTTGTTTGTTAATAACATCATAGACAGAGAAAAGATTTGTCCAAAGATCGTTGTTTGTGTTATCCACCTTGAAATAATAGTCGATAAGCCTGTGCAAATATATCACGTTGATGTAGAAATTGAAGATGTAAATGATAATTATCCTGTGTTCTCTGCAAATGAATTTAACATGGTCATAGCTGAATCAAGAGTGTCTGCGTCTAAGTTTCCACTAGAGGGCGCATTTGATGCGGATGTTGGTACAAATTCTATCAAGACCTATGAGCTCAGCTCTAACGGATATTTCGCATTAGATGTTCAAACGGATAAACGTCAAAGTGAATCCCTTGAACTTGTACTAAAGAAATCATTGGACCGAGAGAAAATCCCTCTTTACAATTTGACCCTTACTGCCTTTGACGGCGGCAAACCAAGGCTAAGTGGCACTGCTCAACTCCTTATCACAGTGCAAGATGTTAATGACAATGCCCCAACTTTTGATCGGCCCGTATACGAAATCAGTGTGTTGGAAAATAGTCAGAAAGGGACATTAGTGATCCAGCTAAATGCTACCGATTTGGATCAGGGAGAAAATGGAGAAGTAATGTACGAATTTAGTAATCTGGTTCCCTCACCAGTCAGATCAACTTTTGCCATAGATCAGGATAAAGGTGAAATTAGAGTGAAGGGGGAAGTGGATTTTGAAAAGACCAATCATTATGAAATTCGTGTTGATGCCATTGATAGAGGTCATTATCCAATGACTGGGCATTGCAAAGTGTTAGTTAACATTCTGGATGTGAATGATAACCCGCCTGAGTTGACAGTCACTTCAATCTCTGTACCTGTTCCTGAGGATTCGTCAGTAGGAACCACTGTTGCAATCATTAGAATACAAGATAAAGATTCAGGCGTCAACGCCAAAGTGAGCTGTTATATATCTGAACAAGCTCCTTTTAAGTTAAAGCCTACTATTAGAGAATATTATTCATTGACTGTGCATGGACCATTGGATCGTGAAAAAATATCTGAGTATAAAGTTGAAATTACAGCTAAAGATGAGGGCTCACCAGCACTTTCTGTTACACAAAACATTCATGTAGCACTAAGTGATGTAAATGACAATGCCCCCTCTTTTCTACAGTTTTCAGATACTATTTTTATTATGGAAAACAACCCACCAGGTTCTCATGTGTACACTGTATCAGCTGCTGATCCAGATATAAACCAGAATTCCTTCATCACATACTCACTTATTGAAGGTGCAGTTGATGGGATTCCCATTTCTTCATACATTTCAATTAATCCAGAAAATGGTAAAACGTTTGCTTTGCTGTCATTTGATCATGAACAGATTCCTTTTTTCCAGTGTCAAATAAAAGCAATGGATGCTGGATTACCTCCACTCGGTAGCAATCTGACAATAAATGTGTTCATAGTAGATATTAATGACAACCCTCCCACACTTTCCCCACTCTTTTCTAATACTGATTCGACTGTAACAGAGATTGTCCCAAGATCAGCAAAAGCAGGATACTTGATCACCAAAGTAAGAGCAATTGATGCTGATTCTGGATTCAACGCCTGGCTTTCCTACAATTTTAAAGACCCTATAGAAAAAATGCCATTTGGTATTGGACACAGTACTGGAGATATAACTATCGCTCGCTCCTTTGCAGAGTCAGATAGTGACGAATATAAACTATTCATTCAAGTAAAAGATCATGGAGAACCAGCAATGTCAGTCATGGTGACGATCACAATTTTATTAGTGGACACTGTCCAAGATAATAAAGTGGAACCCTACCACAAAGAAGTGAAATCTGAAGATTTTCCAAATGCGAATGTTTATCTAATAATGTCAATCTGCCTAATTTCAAGTATGTTTCTCGTTACACTCATTGTATATTCTGTTGTAAAGTGGCATCAATATACATTGGAGTTAAAAGAGCTAAAACAATGTAATATTGACTCAAGTATAGCTGGAAGCTGGACTTATTCCTTGCAAAGGCAGTATAAATTATACCTAAATGGAATACCATCTAAAAACGATTTAATAGTATTCACACAGCCAACAGATAAAGAAGAAAACCCTAATCAGACAGGATTCGTCACGGACTCACAGGGGAAGGTGAGACAAAAAAATCTAATTAATATTTTGATATTAAAGTGCTTACTCCCATTCTGATTTTTAAGATCTTTTGAAGTAAAGTTATTTTTCATTGAGCTCCTGAATATTTATATAATTGCATCTCTCTGTGTGTATATTTGTGTGTGAGAAAGCATTTAAACGTAACTCTCAAAAATGAATTTGTAACATATTCAAGGAACAAAAAGAAAAGTCACAAACAACTACCACCTTATTTCTCAATCATAAAAACAGATATGCCTGTTAGGATTCATTTTTCAGTGTATTATTGGATTGAAGTAGAAAGTTCTTCTCTTTTTGGACCGTTTGAGGAGATATCGAAAATGGTTTTATTTGATCAAATATATTGTGTGGTACAAACGTTATTGCTTTCTGATGTATATTCGGTTAGACTTTTTCGTATTTCTTCCCATTAGTAGTTTATGTTTTATTGAGTTGTATCATGGGGGTCCTAAAGAGGTTATTGACCCTTATATGTTGACATTTTCCTTGTTTGGTTTTATCAATACATGTTTCAATTTGGCAATCTTTAAATTAGACTTGAATACATATGTTCTTAGTGTTGCTTGCATCATATTGTTGGGGATTAGTCAGCTAAAGCATTATCCTACTCTGTGAGACATGACTAATATACCTATTACTTCCAATATACTGAGTCAGAAATGCAGGAAGTACCAGTTTTGTATCAAATTATAATGTTAATTATGTAAAACATATTTTGAATCAAATATGGAAAATGTTTTAAAGTTGAATTTAGCAGCATGGAATATTAAATAAGGGAGAAACATATGTTTAGATGTTACACAGCCAAAGATACTTGTGGCCTGTACATCTGTAAAGTATCTAGTTCCAAACTTGATCTATTTTCTTACATGTACAGCAAAGGAATAAAACAATGTATACCTGAATTAGTTGAATATTTTATTTGGTAAATTTGATTTTAAACCAAAGAGAGAGAAACATCGCTCAGTTACTAAACCCTTAATAATGGAAGTCAATCTCAGAATTGTTACCTAATTATATACCATATACCACATACTGCTAGAAGCAAGTGGAAAGGAACCTGAGAACCAAAAATAGAATACACAGAATACAAGAAAAATGGAAGGGCTGCATAAGGTTATAAACCCCTATAAGTTGTTCCCTTTTGGTGCCCTCAGAGATTTTTAAAGATGTCTCTGATGAACACATACTGTACTAAACCAATTAACCTATTCCTAATTATAACAAAAGTAACTTGCTTAGTATAACCTAATCAATCTGAGAGTGGATCACCCTAACATAAGAGACTGTCCACAAAGACTCTTGCTGCATGTATTACATTGTTAGCTCATGTTCAACGAGAACAAGATCATTAGTAGGTCTCATGATTACAAAGCATGTGTATTTAAATATTTATTTTGCTTCAATTTCAAGAAGAACCATTGTGAATGTTCTATAATAGAAATCATTTAGATGAAATGGACACTTGTGGGGTAGCAGACTGTAACTTTATTATTATTATTATTATTATTATTATTATTATTATTATTATTATTATTATTATGCCATGGAGTTCCATTAACAATTGTAATAGAGCTGGCCTAGCCCGCATGGGTGGCTACAGCTATTGACCGGGGGGTGCGGCCCCCCCCCAGCTAGGCTGTTGGTCGCGTGCGCGATCAGGGAAGGCAGTTGGGGTGGTTAGATTTTAAATAGAGCCAAGGAACAAGCAACTGTCACTTGTTCCTTGGCGTTCAACAGTTTGTTCCCCAGAAGTGGCTCGGGGCTGGTTATCGGGGGGTTTGAAGCAAGGGGGCAGGTCACCGGGACGTACTTCCGGGTGCCCCCTTTGCGTTGCCCAGCCCTGAGCATTCTGGCGCGGACAGGTGGTACGCTATCCCCATTTGTGTTAATAAATAAGCCGCGGCCTTTTACCTCCATATATGTGTCCTCTTGTTATTTGTATGTCTTTATGTAGAGGGTTTTTATGAGAGGGGGGGGGGGAAGCTCGCGCCTCCTTGGTCATGAATGGAATGTCGTAAATGTGACAGCAACTTGGAATATGGTCCTGTAAAAAGACATCGCTTTCACTCGACCAGCTTTATAAATTACAGAAATGTGTGATTTGTATGTTGTTATAAAAAAAGATACTACATCCTACAATGGGGATCTGGTGCTAAAAATAGCTAGAGAATGTACTGCATATCATATAAAAATGAAGAGAACAGCTGAATAACTTATGCAATAGATATGCTATTAAAAGTGAAGGTGAATTCCAGCGATATGGGTGAAAACAGATCAAGCAACTGCATTAAAATCTGAATAATATTTGTAACAATCTCCTTAAGAATGTTGACTTATGTTCATGCAGTGAAACAAATTCCACTGTTATATATATATATATATGTATATATACTGTATATGTATTTATGTGTGAGTATATATGCACAAAAGGATCTCTCTGTATGTGTATTCCCACAAATAAATTACTTTATATTGTTTCTGGGTCATGGGTCCAGTGTTTCTGATGCTGAAAGTTTTTGTCTAATTGTTTGTTCCCCCAGGAGATAGTAAGGCAAGGGGTGTGTGCACCTAACAACTTTTGACAATGTTAAGGAAACCCAGACAGTAGGTCTGTATTGCACTTCCACAGTTGGTCACAGGGTGTCACTCTTGCCTAAATATTTGCAAAGAGAAGGAGACGGACATTCTATTATTTATATAGCTTAGATTTCTCTCCGTCTTTGATAGGATTTAGAGATCTGAGTGTTTCTGTTTTATCCATTTTCAATATTATTGTTGATCAACTGTATCATCGAGCTTTAGAAATGCTTTTTCCACGTAATGATTGTTCCGTGAGAAGCAGACTGATCATGTTCTTCATATTACAAACGGTTTGGGATGTGGTTTTGTGCCAACTCCATTACATGATTCCCGAGGAATCCAAACACGGCGCCTTTGTTGGGAGAATCGCCCAGGACCTCGGACTAGACATCAGTGACATTAACTCCAGAAGGTTACGGATTGTCTCTAAGGACGGGACTGAATATTTCCAGGTAAATTTACAAAATGGAATATTATTTGTGAATAACATGATAGATAGGGAAGAGCTGTGTCCAAAGATCAATATTTGTATTGTTCAATTAGAAGTTATAGTCGATAAACCTGTACAGATAAACCACATAGATGTGGAAATTGAAGATGTAAATGATAATTATCCCGTTTTCCCTTCAAACGAATTCAAACTGGTTATAGCAGAATCAAGGCTTCCAGGGTCCCGTTTTCCACTAGAGGGCGCATCGGATGCAGATGTTGGCACAAATTCTATCACAAATTATGAGCTCAGCTCAAATGATTTTTTTGCAATAGATGTTCAAACATATTCACAAAAGAGCAAATCTATTCAACTTGTGTTAAAGAAAGCACTAGACAGAGAACAGATTTCTTGTCACAATTTAACTCTTATTGCTTTTGATGGAGGGAAACCAAAATTAAGTGGCACAACTCAACTTCTCATTACAGTGCAAGATGTCAATGATAATGCTCCTGCATTTGATCAATTATTTTACAGAGCAAACTTGTTAGAAAATGCTGTTAAAGGAACTTTTGTTATCAAGTTGAATGCTACAGATTTGGACCAGGGAGAAAACAGTGATATATTTTATGGTTTTAGTAATGTAGTTTCACAAGAAGTGACATCAATCTTTAGCATAGAGCAACATACAGGCATAATTAGAGTTGTAGGGGAAGTGGATTTTGAACAAACTAATATGTATGAAATTGAAGTTGATGCCATTGACAAGGGTCAATATTCCATGGCTGGACACTGCAAGGTTTTAGTTAACATTCTGGATATGAATGATAATCACCCTGAATTGACGGTAACGTCACTTAATGTACCTGTGTCTGAAGATTCGTCACCAGGAACAGTTGTTGCAGTCATAAGTGTACATGACAGAGATTCAGGACTGAATGGCAAGGTGAATTGTCACATTTCTAAACACATTCCCTTCACGATAAAGTCTACACTAAGGGAATATTATTCATTGACAGTGGATGGACTATTAGATCGTGAACGAAAATCAGCATATGACATCGAAATTACAGCTACAGATGAAGGTTCACCGGCTCTTTCAGTTACAAAAGCAATTCAAATAGAATTAAGTGATGTGAATGACAACCCCCCCACTTTCTTACAAACTTCTGAAATAATTTCTATCAAGGAAAACAACCCACCAGGTTCTCATGTCTACACTGTATCCGCCTCTGATTCAGATATAAACCAGAATTCCTTCATCACATACTCACTCACTGAAAGCACATTGGATGGGATTCCAATTTCTTCCTACATCTCCATTAACCCAGAAAATGGGAAATTGTTTGTTTTGCTGTCATTTGACCATGAACAGGTTACATATTTTCAGTGTCTCATAAAAGCTACAGACGCTGGATTGCCTCCACTTAGTAGCAATTTGACTTTGAACGTTTTCATTCAGGATATTAATGACAATGCCCCGACGGTTTTAGCTCCATTTTCTAGTAGTGTTTCCAGAGTAACAGAGATGGTTTCTAGATCAGCAATAGAAGGTCAATTGGTGACCAAAATTAAAGCAATTGATGCAGACTCGGGATACAATGCTTGGATTTCCTACAAGTTCAAGGACCTGGCAGGAAACACACCCTTTGCTATTGGACATCAAACTGGGGAAATTACTGTCACCCGTTCACTTACAGAGTCAGATGGTGACGAACACAGAATATCAATTTTGTTGAAAGATCACGGAGATCCAGAAATGTCAGCTGTGGTCACTCTTACCATCTTATTGGTGGAATCTGTACAAGATTTACCATTAGAAAGAAAAAACCATGGAAGAAAATATGAAGATATTTCTGAGTCCAATATTTATTTGATTATGTCAATTTTCTTAATTTCCAGTATATTTCTTATTACTCTTATCATATATACTGTGTTAAAATGGCATAAGTATACTCAAGAAGTAAATGAGCTAAGACAAAATAATATTTGTTCAAGTATAGCAGGAAGTTGGACTTACACCCAACAACGTCAGTATAAGGTATGCTTAAGTGGAGTTACCCCCAAAAATGATTTAATACTGTTCACTCCAAACTACCCCCAATCATCACTGCAAGACGAAAACTGGAATAGAGGATGCTTGAATTCAGATTCTGCTGGAAAGGTGAGATAACAATAAACTACTTATGGTGTATGGTGTATATATATATGTATATATATATATTTTAACTACTTATGGTGTATATATATATGTATATATATATATATATATATATTTTTTTTTTTATTTATTTTTTTTATTTTTTATTATAAGTTAAAATTGAAAGATGCCCTATGGAACTAGAGAACTAATATTCATAATTGTATTTATTTTAAACATATATGTACAAGCTACTTCTATATATCTAAATGAAGGACATGCAGACTGCTGGCGTAAAACAAACAGTTTTACATCAAAATAATATTGCAGACTTTTGTACTGAATACAATATTCACATAGGAGTTGCAAACCTTTGTCATGAAACGTGTTTGGATGTTTCATGTGAAGATGGTTTATGATTTTTCCGCTTTCAAAGGTTTTCCTCACTTAATGGTAGATCCTAAGAAGGTCATGACATCTTTAATGTTATCAAATCTTAATGTATTTATATCCGTAACACATATTCTGGAAGGTGTTTAGCGCTACAATATTCAGCTATTTTCCTTCCAAATAATGGAACAATACATTTAATTGACATAAAGCTTATTCTTATGCAAATCATATGGTAATGAGCACTTTACCTAAGTACAGTAATCCCCAGACCTCCGTTACTGTTAACGCTACAATATTTAGCGCTTTCCTAAAGCTTCCCTTACTCACCAACGCTTACATTACATGTGTTATAGTACCATATATATGGTGGAATATATAAATAGCTCAAACAAAGCAACAGATGCATATGATATTGTGTTTTTTTAAGGGATTAACTATAACCTGATTTGTAATGATTAAAGGGAATGTAATATATGTTTATGTGGCCTATATATTACATATTGCATGTATTAAATATATCGGTGTATGTGAATGTATCTACCATGAGAACAAGAATTTAAAGGCGACAGACGTAGGAAAAACAATATTTTATTACACACAGTTGAGGCACTGTGTGTAACATATATATATATATCTAATATATATATATATAATATATATATATATATATATATGGTAGGATATCAGTACCGTGTTAGCCGAGCTTCAAATCAAAAAATAATAGATGATACCGTTCTGTGTGGCTAACGAAATGCTTTTATTTGTGCGAGCTTTCGAGATACACTGATCTCTTCTTCCGGTGAATGTTACAATGAATGAAGCAAGGATTACTTAAAAACAGTGTCTCTTGGAATGTTATCTGTGCTGGTCCTGCCCCCGGTTGTGGATGTGTTTCATGGCTAGAGGTATCAAAGGGTAACTGAAAGCAAGTGAAGAAAGAGTGTGTATGTGTCCAGTGTGAATAAAAATGAATGGAGAGCCCACAGTATAATAACAGTGCTCTACACAAGGTGTGTGTGGAGTGAGAGGGGATATAAATTGGTGTGGGTGGGTGTGGAAATGTGAGAGTTGTAGCACAACTAAAAGTGTGTGTGGATACTATGTGGTCCCTATTGGTGTATAGGGATGGAAAAATAAGGAGTATTAGTATGGTGGAGAGACAGCTGTGTGTGCGTACATATAGCACAGTATGTACAGACATGGCCTTTAGTTGCTCATGGGAAGAGAGTCGCTAGTTCAGTAATGACTCATAAATTTCGATCTCTGTTTAGGCCACTGCTAAGTGTCCCGAACAGTGCATAAATTGTGTATTCATGCAACCGTCTCTCTTTCGGGGTTTTAAGATTACCTTTGAGTATGGCAACCCTCAGATCGTTCATCTTATGGCCGAGTCAGGAAATGTTCGCCAACAGGACTGGTCTCTTTGTTCCGCGTGTGATGCTGTGGCAATGCAGGTTCTTCTTTTTTGTTTAGCCCCTGTCCTGTCTCACCTATGTAGTAGCAGCCCCCATGGCATTTCATGCACATGATGAGGTACACGACAGGTGGTCACATATAACCCACACCTAGGAGCCCTACGCAAGATCGCCAGGAAACTACAACCCATCCTCCAGGAAGATACAAGACTGCAACAGTCTTCCCTGAAGCACCCTTATATACATACAGACAACCCCATATCTCAAGAATATTATGGTGATGAGTAAAGTATTCAGCAGTACAACTGAATGCGGGACAAAACCATGCCAGGACCCAAGATGCAAAACCTGCGCAATGCTCTACACAGCGGCACACAATACAAATACCACAACAAGAATCGGGAATACAAATCGAGGAGGGTTCACCTGTTCCTCCAGCATGTCGTGTACCTCATCATGTGCATGAAATGCCATGGGGCTGCTACTACATAGGTAGACAGGACAGGGGCTAAAACAAAGAAGAACCTGCATCGCCACAGCATCACACACGGAACAAGAGACAGTCCTGTTTGGCGACCATTTCTCTGACTCTGGCCATAAGATGAACGATCTGAGGGTTGCCATACTCAAGTAATCTTAAAACCCCGAAAGAGAGACGGTTGCATGAATACAATTTATGCAACTGTTCGGACACTTAGCAGTGGCCTAAACAGAGATCGAATTTTATGAGTCATTACTGAACCTAGCGAACTCTCTTCCCATGAGCGCTAAAGGCCATGTCTGTACATACTGTGCTATATGTACGCACACCACAGCTGTCTCCACACATACTATACTCCTTATTTTTCCATCCCTATACACCATAGGGACCACATAGTATCCACACACTTTTAGTTGCTACAAACCTCCACATTTCCACACACCCCCCACAACCATTTATATCCCCTCACTCCCACACACACCTTGTGTAGAGCACTGTTTATACTGTGGGCTCTCCATATCTTTTTATTCACCTGTAACATACCACACTCTTTCTTCACTTGCTTTCAGTTACCCTTTGACACCTCTAGCCATGAAACCATCCACACCGGGGAAGGACAGCACAGATAACATTCCAAGAGACACTGTTTTTAGTAATCCTTGCTTCATTCATTGTAACATCGCCGGAAGAAGAGATCAGTGTATCTCGAAAGCTCGCAAAAATAAAGCATTTCGTTAGCCACAGAACGGTATCATCTATTTATTTTTTGAATATATATATATATAATATATATTATATATTTATATATATATATATATATATATATATATATATATCCATCCACATTTATATATTTTATAACACATTATAACAAACAACAATCTAAATCTAACCACATAACTACAGTACTAAAAAGAAACATAACATATATAAAACAATAGTTACGTGCCACACCCCTCTTTTTGAGTGAGGCGCTGTTTCCTCACTTGGCCCATGGGTACAGGTCTTTCAGTGTCGCACAGTTTGCCCACAGGAAGACAGGGCGAGGCCATCTCCTCTGATGGTGGAGGAGGAATCTCACCCAGTTGGGATTCCCTGTGTGGTAAGGAATTCCAGGATTTTCTGGGGTACTTAGCACCAGGGGGCATGGACACTGTCTAGGCCCTGCTGCATAGTACAGATGGAGCACATTGACTGATAGTGTCACACTGTGCTACACTTGTAGTGACATCAAAAGTCAGCTGCCACTTCCCAGGAGCATTAATCGCCCATGATGCTGTAATGCCTGCTCCTTGTCACTTTTCTTGGTCCCTTCTCCTAGCCCTCGTGTTAAGAAGAGACAATAGCTCCAAATACCTGCCGCTGCTGTCAAGAGATCTCTCTACACTATCGGCTGATCAACATCAGTGCAGATTGGAGTCCAATATTGCCTGTCTTCTTGCTGCAGCCAGAGCGGCTAGGGTGGTAGCTACAGAGCTGCCTGTAGGGTAGACTGGTGAAGCAGATGTGGGGTAGACTGAGGAGAGCCCACAGGTTCAGCTGGCTCTCAGGTTCATCAGTGCCTCTGTGAGGTATAGGGTCCCATGGGACCTCAACCACCTTCTCAACTGGGGCTCTACAGCCTGGACGCAGCCTGTCGGGCCAATACATACGCGTCTGTTCATATAAATCGTTTGTGGTTATTTTCACAGGTTGTTTTTTGGGACACACGGTCAATAGGTTTAAAGCATGGTGTGAGCCACACATTCTTTGAGTGAACCGTAGGTTATAACAGGTTGGTGGAGTTGATTTTAGGAGATAAGTGCTTTGCACAGTGGGTCGTTATTTTCCTTTTCCAAGATGAGTAATCAGCTTAAAATATAACTTTTTGAGACAATGAACTCTTGAATATGATGCTTATAGTAGTTTATGTGATTAGTGAGCAGATTCAGGTACTGAAATAGGCACAGTCACTTTATCCTGATTGACCCCTTACTTGCGAGTGTGAAGGAATGGACTAAAGTGTTTTATAATCTTCTGAGGGCACACATGTAAAAACATGCAACTATGTTATTTGGCTAGTACTTCTCTCACATAAATGTGTGTGTGCACTGCAAATAGACAGTAATGTTTATTTTTGATGTTCTAGTTTGTGTCTAAAGTGAGATCCATACATGAGAGTGGATAGCTAGTGTATTATAAATGTACTGTAGTGTCATGTACCAGGTACTTACAACCTACTATTAGATCGCCAGCTCCTTGTTAATTAAATGTAAGTGTAACACCTCTTCTCCTACCCCTAAGGGAAATTGGCAGGCGTTATGCGCTATGGGGGCCCTGTTGGCATACATGTGGCTAAGGCCTCCACAAGTGGAGCCTGGGGTGAATGGGGGCAAGCACCTCAACCCATGAGAATCCCAGTGTGGCGGGATAGCTCCTCACGGAACCGGAACACCTATACTCAATACCCCAGAAATCACACTCACACAGGTTATGTAATCTTATTTATGTGATCCCACAGTAAGGCAAAGAGAATAATATGCACACAGCAAAACAATACCACAGTAACAGTACAATAATTTGGTACTTGTCTCCCCCCAATACTTAGGGTACCCTGTGCACCTGCAACCCTTGTCCATCAGAGCCTCCCTTGTCCCAAATGTAAGGTGGGGCAGCGCTACCCTTGTTACGTCTTCCTTTGCTGGTACAGGCCTGTAACCAGGGGGATCTTCCAAGTAGGGGTTGTCAGTCCCATGCTGGCGTGTCTCCGACACCAACCCCCTCATGCCCGGCCCACCACACATGCTGCCTCCAGCCGGAGTAACTCACGCACTGTCTGTTGTTACTGCTCCGCTGAGGTAAATTTGCTACAGTGTAATCCCTATGTGCTGTTGTCAATCCTTCACATACTTAGCTAACAGTGAGGGGACTGCCTGGGCCTACGGATAAAGTTCTGCGCAGTCCAGGAAGCTGACTGCTCCCTGCCACTACCTCCACCTTCCAACAGCTCTGTCAGGACTGCCTCACTGCCTCCAGTCCCTGTGGAGGAAATCCTAGTCTATCTACAGGACCTCCCTTCCGGCGGTGCCAACCACAACATGGCCACGCGCTACACACAGTCCATAATAACATGCAATGCCAACCGCAAGATGGCCGCCACAAACTTCCACTTCCCCGTCCTCCCGAGCCACGGAACCGGCTCCCTACTGAGGTAATGGAAGTAACCTGCTACATAAGGTCTTCTTATTCTTACCAGAACAAAAGCAACCCCTCAATGAAGGCAGAAGTTGGTGAGCCATCTCTACTGTGTAGCAGTTTAAAATGGCTGAGGTTTGCAGTTGGCATGTGTATTTATTTAAAATTGTTACATGCTCATGGGCGCATGTTACACGCACGCTAATACAATAGTGAGGCTTAACTGACGTGCGCTAATACACTCTTTCCCAATTCGCATGTGCAGTGTATTTTTGTAACGCATCTTAGCACTGCGATATCCCCGTTTATCTAGGTAATATATCGATGTTTGTTTTGCTAACACGTGATTTAGCATATTCATTACTTTGAGGATCCCTGTTCACTAAGAAAAAAATAACATGTGTTCCCTATTAGTGAACATCGCGTTAGTAAGTAAAAATGAATGGAGTTCTGTTGATCTACCCCTTCATTCTCACATTTGTTGTGCAAATGAAGATGTTTAGCGTGCAGTAATATTGCAATGTTGGGCTGACTTATCTCAGAGGGGTTTTGTCCTGACTTTTTACCTGAAGCATTGATAATGCTATAAATTAAAGTTTTAAATATCTGGGCATAGGTTTGACTCCCATTTAACATTTGGGTTGCACATCTATACATACCGACATCAAAAACCATGCAAACTAGGTGTACTTTATAGGACAAATCCTCCCTAGCCCACTGGTCAGAAAGTCAAATCGCACAAGCAGATGCTAAATGCCAATTACTGAATAGACTATGCGAGATAGAATATGGCACAGCACCCCAAAACACACCTTGCAAACTAGACACCATCTACAATTCAATATGCCGCTTGTCCTCCAATGTAACTACAAACACACATTACTGGCGAAATGCACAAAACTAGATTGGTCACTCACTGGCGTCTAGGCGAAAGTTCATCTTTCTCTGTCTTGCCTTCAAAAACTTTTTGGGCAAGCTACCCCACCTACCTGAACAAGCTCCTCACCCCTACCACATGCAGCATTTATCATCTGAGATCTGACTCCAAACATTGTTTGCTTCCCCAGGTACAAAGTATCCAGCCGCTCCTCCTTCTCTTACTTTTACCGAGCACCTCCCACCTGGAACAATCTGCCTAAGACTCACAAAGCCGCCCCAGTCTAAATTCTTTTCTAAACTAAAGCCTGTCTACATTTTCATCTGGTTTGTAACGGATTCATACGCCCAAAATAAAATATTTTTAAACTGTTCATGATTTGCTTTTATATATAATGTATAACCCTGTTCACTTATGTAACCATGTATTTGTAACAATGTATTTCATCATAACTGTGTGTCCAGGAACATACTTGAAAACGAGAGGCAAAGAGCTTGCTGGGGTTTTTGTGTTTGTTTTACTTCCTGTAAAACATTTTATAATAATAAAAAATACGCACTTGAAATAACACTTTACAAGTCCATGGAAACACATGAAATGTGCAAATATTGAGGGTATAGAGTACCAAAAATGTACTGCGTTATTTGTTGATTACATTTGTTTACCTTTACAGATCTATAGTAGAAAATTGAGTAAGTTATCATCACATTTTAGACGTTTAATCTGTTTTTTTTTAATGTGAGTCAATCGAATCAACTGTCTATACCAAATGTGTACAAAGTATCTCTCTTACTGCATGGTAGGCTGAGGGTACATCATATTGATGACACATACATAGCTTTATTTCATTAAGCTCATGGTGTTTTGCTTTTAAGTTTTGTTTCCAACTGTGCCATTCATGAGCAAAACGGCTCGAATTCCAACAAACCCTTAAAATAATTACACTGATTATGTAGGATATGTTTCTATAACAATTGGGCCTATTATAAGCAATCGCAAATGACTTTTTTGGCTCAAAATTGCCACATGATATTGTGCACCTATGCACTAAATGAAATGTCTCCATCTGGGCCAGCTATATAAACAAAAAATCACCTGTTTTGTCCCTCAGACATCAACATGTTAATTGTATGTACTTATTAAAATATCTTTGTGCTCAAACAAAATCAATTAACCGTGCATCAACATCTTCCCCCAAGTTACATTTTTCATGAACCCTAAAAAGACTATAAGAAGTGTTAGTGTAGAATGAAGAACTCAGAAATGTTTGGCACAACACAAATTTTTTTGTATACACGGTAGGTAATATTTCCCACAGTATGTTCTATATATATACTATCACACAGTAATAATGTTTATTGGTAATACTAGTTAATAAATGAACAAAGAAAACAACATTTTCAGTTTTTATTTAAATTTTATTATATCCGGAATTCAACATGAAGGAAGCGTCAAAAATATTTCAAACAACAAATTATGTATTTAATGTATGAAGTCAGATAACAACCTTCATCCTTTTTTGAAGTGAAACTTCTTTAGCGCACCTACCACATGAGCAAATTCCCTGGCAGTGAATGCAGTTGATTGATGCGGAAGTCAGTGGTGACGGAAGTGACGTACACTGCTGATATGAGGTGGCCCATCAGTGTTTGCCAGCGGCCAGCAGGAGTCACTAGAGAGGAGTAAAGCAGCGACACAACACCCACCACTCTTCTGGCCCCGGCTCCCCCGAGATCTCCTCCTCGGCGTGGGGATTGGTGGAGTGGGGCCCATGGGAAAAAGTGAACGACTCCTCAACGGTGGCCGGGATATGCAACGTGGGCTGCAAGATCCGTCAGCCATGTCCCGTGCAGCTCAGCCGTTCCCTCCCTCGCTTACATTGAAATCATCCGCCTTTTTCCAACCGTCCCTCTGCCTGCAACGGACACACTCAGGGGACTGAGACCCGCTGCTGTCGCGTAACGAGCCAAAAAAAAGGGAGACGCGGTGTGTGGATCAAAGTGTTTGCAGCGGTTACCGTGCCCTGCCCCTCTCACACTCCTGGATCTTGCTATGGGCCGCGGCGACCATGGATACTACGACCTCAGCTGAGGCAGGTTGACGCCGAGCTGCATGCCCGGAGATGTAGTCTTGGGTGGAAGCACAGGTAATAGAGTGTAGAACGCCAGTGCATCAGACTAAACGAGTCTTTAACATTTAAGCGTCTGCAACAGGACCACTCCCAATAAACTGTGTGTATATATAAAGTTACCCTAATAGGGTTAGGGGACTAGTACCTATGCCATAAGGCACCAATAAACAGTACAACACATTGTCCCATACAGTGAGAAATAAGGGTATAGCAACCCACAAATGTAACTCACTGTTGAATTCCAGGATCCATAGAAGTAGTCCACAGCAGTAGATTAGTAGCGTGCAGTCCACCAAGGCAGAGAACAGGAACAAGTAGAAAAAAAGTTAGTGCACTGCCTAGAGAAACAGGAGGAGCTCACGGAAGCAAACAAATATTTATTTCAATAAAAATGTCAGACAAAGCCCCCCATACTACACAGGTGTACCACCTACGCATTTCGGTCTCTATGCCATTTCTCAAGGTGTCTTGAGAAAGGGCATAGAGCCCGAAATGCGTAGGTGATACACCTGCTGTAGCTATGGGGGGCTTTGTCTGATCTTTTTATTGAAATAAATATTTTTTGGCTTCCGTGAGCCTCCTCCTGTTTCTCTAGGCAGTGCACTGCCTTTTTTTCTACTTGTTCCTGGGAAGCACAGGCCATGGTTGTCAGAGAAGGCGTACTAGTGCTTTGGGGGCCCTCATTTAAATTAACTGGAACCGATAGCGAATTGCTTGAGTAATATGACGTTTGTGCCATGTCGCAATGTGGATACTATGAAATAAAGTCACGTGTGTACTCATGTATTTATCTCTGAAGAACCAGCATATACTTCTTATATCACATTCCCCGGCAAGGGGATCTATGTGTATCATTCCCCTTCTATTTATCTCCACTTTCCCCCTCTGCACTGTGGCTGGCCCCGTATAGCGCCGGCTCTTTGTTCGTGCCGCGCACGCTGATGTGGTGATCACTGGGGATGAGGACTAAGGCTGCGGCCAGGCAGGGAGTGAGTGCGCTGGCGCTCGTGCGCTGTGCCTTGATCGGCCGGGCGATATGTGGCCGTTTAGGTGCGTGCACGCCTGGGGGCGCAGCCACGACGTCAAGGAGCTGGTTCGCCCTCATTGGCGAACCGCTCACGTGACGCGCTTGCAAGCAGCAAATTCAAATTTGCTTGCTCTGCAAGAAGCTAAGCGCGGAGCAGGCGCTTGCTCGCTGGCCACACACATTGCCTCAATGTGTTTCATCGCGGCCAGCGTGAGCACGCCCGCCCGCTCAGCGCCAACCTGGTCGTGGCCTAAGTATTCAGTACCAAGCATCAAGTATGAAGATTAAAGTACCTGTACTAAGCACTCCGCACTTCTGGGAGTTATTTCACACATCCCCCAGAGACCTAAAGATTCTTTGATCGGCCTACAGTATATGTTGCGACATATGACAATAAAAGCTTTTTTCCTTCCTATTTGAATGAGCAAATCTGTATATACTGTACATGGAATTGAGTGCTCAGTGATGCACCGTACACAAGGGAAGTAACGCCAGAGCAGTCTGTATTTTCAACAATAGTAGCGCACTTCTCCAAACTACAGTCTTGTACTGGTTTATATTTTGTTGCATACATTCTCGTATCTTTCTGGCTTAAGTGTATTAATAGTTGTATTGATAGTGGCTATAGCAACTAATAGATGAGGAATGTATGTTTTGAACTACCTATATGGGGTGTATATACACTGGTTGCAATCAGCTCCACCTGTGCAAAAAACGTTAGAGTTAATTTATCTATATATGAACAGTATTCTACCCTTTTGAGTATTTTCAATATCTAAGGTGCGATTATCTGTGATCAATATTTTAAGGTGCTTGGTCAAGCAGCAATTCTTGATAATTGTTTTCAGATGTGTGGTCAAAAATATTTATACTGTATATGTTTTTCTACTTAAACTTCTTTCATATATATATTTTATATATATATGGTTTTTAATAAAAATCGTTAACAAGCTTTTCTGAATGAGTGGTGGATTGAAGTTTTTTTTCTTGCATATAATGTTTTATATTAAGTTGAGAGGACCTCCCTATACTGTAGGGATATAATAAAAATCACCATTAATAATGTAGTGCAGTTTGCCATCTTCTGTGTTAACATTCTAAAGTTGGAGAGAACTTTATGGGGAACTAATTATGTTCATAATATTCACAAACCGATTGCATTGTGCTGGAGGATACTGAGCTTTGTTATCAAATAGCAGCTACAAAAGACAATATTTCTTGCAGATTGTAATTTTTTTTATTATTTTGTGATGACTACAGAAATATATACACCTCTGATACTGTCTCACCACTTGAATAGGTAGACAACATCCTGCACTATAGCAGTTTACAAATGAGAGAAATGTAATCTCTTGTTTTTGGATTAAATATTACAATAGGGAAAACGTGCTCCTTAGCAAAAGACTACATGGCATTTACATGTGATTTTATGTTTATGCTCAATGCCAATGGGTAGCAGAGCTACAGTATAAGAGAAGTTTCATAGGTTTACACAGGAAACTAGCATTTGCTTTTGATGGAGGTTTCCTGAGGAAGAGCGTTAGAATTGCCAAGTACCTTGGACATTTTCCAGAAAGCCAACAAACTGGAGGGGTTCAATGCCGCACAGTAGGAATCACTGCTGTTAAATAATATATATTTTTTTAAATAAAAAAAACAGACTATGAACCAGGTTTTGTAGGACAGGATCTGGATCTCTAGACTATGTTGGTTTGTGGCTGGCAGCCCCAGGAAGGTTATCAGTTTCTGTGTGTTTTAATGAGTATAGCAGGTCTGATGATGTTATATGCATATTTCAAAATTCTGTAATGTTATCTGTTGTTGTTTTACAAAAGAAATAAAAATACAAAGTAAAAAAAAAACGACTATGGAGACAAAAGATGGCAAGTGTCAGAAAGGGCACAGATATAATTACAGAGAAACAAGAGATACAAGGTAGTCCTCGCTATCCAACGTTTCACTTTACAACGAATGGCATATCCACCGCTTTACAATGCAACCCTGTGGGCTGTTTTTGGACACCGCAAATGCGGTATCCAATGCATGAATGCGTTTTCCAACGCTCACCGCCACAGATTAACATGGGACTCACTTTATAACGGTTTCACTATCCAACGCTACTTCCAGAACGGATTCAGTTGGATAACCGAGGACTGACTGTAGAGCAGAGTCAAAAGGGAGAATAAACAAAGGAGAGAGGAGAAGAAGCAAAAAAGTCAGACTAACTTAATGGACATATTCAGAGAAGATGTTAATCACATTCAGGTATTTGTTGGAGTAACAGTTAAAGCTGCAGTTTATTCAATATCCTGCATGTGTGTTTTTTTAATAAATCAGTTCTGTAGTAAGAAAAAACACTTTTAGCATTTTCTGTTTAAAAACAACAACTTTGAAAGACCAATTTTCTTGTATTCTATTTTAACAAGCATGCTTGTTCCTATAGCAGCGATTTACATTCCCCATATTTAAAGATGTCGCCAAAATTTGCCTAAAAATAGACGGAGAACAAATTGACCGGCAGCTATGCAGTTTTTTAGGTAAGTAGAGATTGCCCACATGAAACTATTGAAGTAAAAAAAAAAACTAAAAAAAAAAAAAACGGGAGCCTGAACTGCAGCTTTAAGAATGGTGGGATAGAGCCTCAGACGGTTGCTCATTTTTAATGTTGCTTTATCTCAACTTAACATATCCATAACGCATATACCCAAAAGCGCAATGATGTCCTGTCATTTTCCTTAAAAATAACGGACCCTTACATTTTAACATACCTCAGACATACGCCTATGCAAATCATATGGTAATAAGCAGTTTACCTAACAACCGGGATCCTCAGACCTCCGTTAATGTGAGCACATGATAATAAGACTACAATATTTAGCACCTTCCAAAAGCTGCCCTTACATCCAGACCCTGATTCTCATTGAGTTATTTCTTTGAAAAGCCTCAAAGCGATGTAATGAGTATAGGACTTTAACCTTTCAGTACAAAAAGTTATGTGTTATACAAAGACATATTTTATGGATCATATAAATGTCTGAACAGCATCGTAAATGTTATTGTGGTTTTTAGTGATTAAAGTGATATGTTTGTGGAAACTAATATGGTATATAATGTAATAAGGACAGTATAAAGTATGGGTGTAAAATAATGTAAATACATACATACATGCATCTACAATATAAATGTATATTTCCTTTTTATTAATGCACAATTAAAATAAATGAAGGGTGGTTTTCTTAACTATATTGTTAGTAAACTAGGAACGACTTTTTTTCTGACATGCACAGAATACAGTATTTTGAGTAACTGGTATTGTCAAATGAAAGCAACATTTCATATAATTTGCATTATTTTTTTGCCACTTTTTAAAATTTGTACATGAAGCCTTATGCTTCTCACATGAACTAGCATTTGCTGGCGAGTAAATATTTGAGTTATGTGGACTATCTCTAATGGTTTAATTTTTCTTGTATTATGTATTTATAACTTTGTTAGATAAGATGGTTTTGTAAAATGTTCACTCATATTATCCTTATTGTGTAAATACATAGAATGTCTGCTTTGCTTCTATATGTTTTATTACTGTTACTACACACATTTGGAGAGCACATAAAAAGATGAACTTTGAGCTCGGGAATGTTAAGAGCAGTAGATCCATCATACAAATTAGGAGTAAAACTCTTGTAATGGACTATTTATTTGTGTATTCAAATATTGACTCGTGTTTAAATGGATCAAGCATTAGTTTTGTAAATGTGACCACAACATTGAATGCTGTCATATAAAAAAAAAGGTCATTGATAGTGTTTCACTGAACCTGATAACAAATGATACACAATTCTGAATATACAAGTTTGTGTGCTGCTCTAAAAGTGAACACATCCTGTAAGTGGCAAGTGGGACCAACATAATGAAAGCATGATATGCACATGACATTAAATTGAATGAAAAGAAAAGTCCTCAATAAAGAAATAATATGCTATATTAAGGGACAATGGAATAATAGGACAAGCAAATGCATTACAATCTGAATCATCATTTTAATAAAGAGGTTTATATAGTTTTCTGATGGTTTATTTTGTTTAAGCCTATACAACTTTCTAAAACAATAACATAGAAAATCTAATTTATTTGGATACTCAGAATGTCCTTTTTTTTCTTGGCTGCCCTGGATCCTGTTTTATTATGGATGATGCAGCTCTTTGATCATTTTTTTTCTCCCAGTCGGCTCCCAGATTCAAGGGGTGCAAATAACACAACTTTTGTAAGTCTTATTAAAGAAACATACAGGTTCATAATGCAATTTCACAATTGGTCACAGAGTGTCGCTCTTGCCTAAATTTTAGGATGGAAAAGGAAAACAGAGCAGCTACATTATTTAAATAGCTGAGCTTTCTCTCGGTCTCTGACAGGTATTAGAGATCAGAGTGTTTAATCGGATTTCAAGATTATTGTCCACCATCTGTATCATCGAGCTATAGAAATGCTTTTTCCACGTAATGATTGTTCCGTGAGAAGCAGACTGATCATGTTCTTCATATTACAAACGGCTTGGGATGTGGTTTTGTGCCAACTCCATTACATGATTCCTGAGGAATCCAAACACGGCGCCTTTGTTGGGAGAATCGCCCAGGACCTCGGACTAGACATCAGTGACATTAACTCCAGAAGGTTACGGATTGTCTCTAAGGACGGGACAGAATATTTCCAGGTAAATTTACAAAATGGAATATTATTTGTGAATAACATGATAGATAGGGAAGAGCTGTGTCCAGAGATCAGTATTTGTATTGTGCCGCTAGAAGTCATAGTAGATAAACCTGTACAGATAAACCACATAGATGTGGAAATTGAAGACATAAATGATAATTATCCCGTTTTCTCATCAAACGAATTCAAACTGGTTATAGCAGAATCAAGGCTTCTAGGATCCCGTTTTCCACTAGAGGGCGCATTTGATGCGGATGTTGGAACAAATTCTGTCACAAACTATGAGCTCAGCTCAAATGATTTTTTTGCATTAGATGTTCAAACATATTCACACGACAGCAAATCCGTTCAACTTGTTTTAAAGAAACCACTAGACAGAGAACAGTTTCCCCTTCACAATTTAACACTAACTGCATTTGATGGAGGCAAACCAAAATTAAGAGGGACATCTCAACTTCTCATTACAGTGCAAGATGTCAATGATAATGCTCCTGCATTTGATCAATTATTTTACAGAGCAAACTTGTTAGAAAATGCTGTTAAAGGAACTTTTGTTATCAAGTTGAATGCTACAGATTTGGACCAGGGAGAAAATGGTGAAATATTTTATAGTTTTAGCAATCTGGTTCCACAACAAGTATTAGCAATCTTCAGCATAGAGAAACATACAGGTATAATTAGAGTTGTAGGGGAAGTGGATTTTGAAAGGAAAAATATGTATGAAATTGAAATTGATGCAATTGACAAGGGTCAATATTCCATGGCTGGACATTGCAAGGTTCTCGTTAACATTCTGGATATGAATGATAATCCCCCAGAATTGACGGTGACTTCCCTTAATGCCCCTGTGTCTGAAGATTCGTCACCAGGAACAGTTGTTGCAGTCATAAGTGTACATGACAGAGATTCAGGACTGAATGGCAAGGTGAATTGTCACATTTCTAAACACATTCCCTTCACGATAAAGTCTACACTAAGGGAATATTATTCATTGACAGTGGATGGACCATTAGATCGTGAACGAAAATCAGCATATGACATCGAAATTACAGCTACAGATGAAGGTTCACCGGCTCTTTCAGTTACAAAAGCAATTCAAATAGAAATAAGTGATGTGAATGACAATCCCCCCACTTTCTTACAAACTTCTGAAATAATTTCTATCAAGGAAAACAACCCACCAGGTTCTCATGTCTACACTGTATCCGCCTCTGATTCAGATATAAACCAGAATTCCTTCATCACATACTCACTCACTGAAAGCACATTGGATGGGATTCCAATTTCTTCCTACATCTCCATTAACCCAGAAAATGGGAAATTGTTTGCTTTGCTGTCATTTGACCATGAACAGGTTACATATTTTCAGTGTCTCATAAAAGCTACAGACGCTGGATTGCCTCCACTTAGTAGCAATTTGACTTTGAACGTTTTCATTGAGGATATTAATGACAATGCCCCGACGGTTTTAGCTCAATTTTCTAGTAGTGTTGCCAGAGCAACAGAGATGGTTTCTAGATCAGCAAAAGAAGGTCAATTGGTGACCAAAGTTAAAGCAATTGATGCAGACTCAGGATACAATGCTTGGATTTCCTACACGTTCAAGGACCTGGCAGGAAACACACCCTTTGCTATTGGACATCAAACTGGGGAAATCACTGTCACCCGTTCACTTACAGAGTCAGATGGTGACGAACACAGATTATCAATTTTGTTGAAAGATCACGGAGATCCAGAAATGTCAGCTATGGTCACTGTTACCATCTTATTGGTGGAATCTGTACAAGATTTACCATTAGAAAGAAAAAACCATGGAAGAAAATATGAAGATATTTCTGAGTCCAATATTTATCTGATTATGTCAATTTGCTTAATCTCCAGTATATTTCTTATTACTATCATCATATATACTGTGTTAAAATGGCATAAGTATACTCAAGAAATAAATGAGCTAAGACAACATAATTTTTGTTCAAGTATAGCAGGAAGTTGGACTTACACCCAACAACGTCAGTATAAGGTATGCTTAAGTGGAGTTGCACCAAAAAATGACTTAATACTTTTCACTCCAAACTACCCCCAATCATCACTTCAAGACGAAAACTGGAATAGAGGATGCTTGGCCTCAGGTTCTGATGGGAAGGTGAGATAATAATAAGATGCTTTTGTTCATCAAACCTTTTATTGCGCTTTAATGTTGTATGAAGTTAAAGGTAAAGTAAAAAAATGAGCTGTGAATCTAGACAACCAATATTCGTCATAACATACCATAAACATACTGTATGTGCAGCATATTAATATGTATTAATATGTATTTGCACAAGAAGTTTACTGGCATAAATGAATACTTTTACTTCTAGGAAATACTGGAATCAATTTTAGCTAACGATTTAGCAATATTAAGCAAGGAAGGTGGTTTCAATTGGTGCCCTTAAAGTTGTTTGGATATTTAATCTGAAGCTGGTGTAAAATACATTCTCTTCTCTATGTCCCCTTTTAAAGACTTTTTGGGAGATAAGGTGCAAGGGGATATTGTCATATTGAAATGTAGTTAAAATACCTGTTAGAGCCTTGGGTTGAGCTGTGAAGTTATAAATTACATGTATATAGCAGGTAATATTGACATTGCAAATATGATTATTTAAAATGAGTGTGATATTCGGGGTATAAAGCACTTGGTTATTTGGCTTTACAACTCTGAAACTAGAAAACTGGGTGTTAATTGTCTTTACTATGATCATCTTTTCCTACCATGTAAGCCAACCTGTCAGAATGGAATCAATAACTTCACATACCAGGAGCTAAATGTTCTAATTTATTATACTGTAGCGTGCTCCCTCTCCTCCTCCTCTCTCTCTCCCCCTCTCCCTCCCCTCCCCTCCTCCCCACCCTCTCCTCCCTCCACCCCTCCCCACACCGTTTTTCTCTGCAAATACATTCAAGATGTTTATATCGGAATTAAGACCTCAAGGATCTCGTTTTCCACTAGAGGGTGCATCTGATGCTGATGTTGAAATAAATGATATACCAATCTATGAGCTCAGCTCAAGTGAATATTTTGCATTAGATATTAAAACAGACAAGCAACAAAGAAAAACAATTGACCTGGTGTTAAAGAAACCACTTGACAGGGAACACACACCTTTGTACAATTTAACACTTACTGCCTTTGATGGAGGGAAACCTAAATTAAGTGGCTCAACTCAACTTGTAATCACAGTACAAGATGTCAATGACAATGCACCTACATTTGACCAGCTGTTATATGAGACCAACTTGCACTAAAACGCTTTAAATGGAACTTTAGTGATCCAACTCAATGCCAAGGATTTGGATCAGGGAGAAAACGGCAACATCTTATATGAATTTAGCAGTATGGCAACACAATCTGTGGCCTCTATATTTCGTTTGGACCGAAACACTGGGGAAATTAGAGTTAAAGGAAACGTGGACTTTGAGCAGTGCAGCCTGTATGAAATTCAAGTAGACGCTATCGATAATGGTGAGCAACCTATGGCTGGTCACTGCAAAGTATTAGTTACAATTCTAGATTTCAATGATAACGCGCCTGAGCTGTCAGTGACTTCCCTCTCTGATCCTGTTCTGGAGGACTCCTTGCCAGGGACAGTGGTTGCAATAATTGCTGTACATGACAGAGATGCAGGACTAAATGGCATCGTGAATTGCCACATTTATTGAGATACTCCTTTTAGCACGAAGCCCGCGTTTAGGGAGTACTATTCGTTGACAGTAGAGGGACCATTGGATAGAGAAGACATTTCTGAATATGAAGTTGTGATTACAGCTAGAGATGAGGGGTCACCAGCTCTTTCAGTTACAAAAACAATTCGAGTTCAAATAAGTGATGTGAATGACAACAACCCCTCTTTTTTACAATCATATGGTACTATTTTTATAGAAGAAAACAACCCGCCGGGTTTTCATGTATACACTGCTTCAGCTTCTGATTCTGATACCAACCACAATTCATTAATAACATATTCACTCACTGAAAGCACCATTGATGGATTTCCAATTTCGTCCTACTTCTCAATTAATCCAGGAAATGGCAAACTGCTTGCTTTGCTGTCCTTTGATTATGAACAGGTGACATTTGTCCAGTGTGAAATAAAAGCCACCGACTCTGGAATGCCTGAGCTTAGCAGCACTTTGACTTTGAGTGTGTTTATAGTGGATATGAATGACAATTCCCCCATCCTTTCCCCACCCTTTTCTAGAACCGACTCCACTGTAACAGAGATGGGTCCCAGATCAGCAAAAGCAGGATACCTGATCACATAAGTAAGAGCAATTGATGCTGATTCTGGATACAGTGCCTGGCTTTCCTACAACTTTAAGGATCCCAAAGAAAAATCACTGTTTGGTATTGGACACAGCACTGGAGATATAACTACTACTCGCTCATTTGCAGAGTCAGATAGTGACGAATATAAGATATTTATTCTAGCAGAGGATCACGGAGAACAAGTAATGTCAGCCACGGTGACAATCACAATTTTATTAGTCGACACTGAACAAGAAATAAAATGAAAGCATTGCTTAAGAGTATTTTTCTAACGCAAATGTTTATTTTATTATTTCCATTTGCTTAATTTCAAGTATGTTTCTTGTAACCTTTATTGTGTATACTGTTGTGAGGTGGCATCAATATACACAGGAGGTAAATGAACTAAGGGAAAACAATTTTTGCTCAAGCATAGCAGGAAGATGGACGTACTCCCTGCAACTTCAGTACAAGGTTTGCCTCAGTAGAATTACACAAAACAACGATTTAATAGTTTTCACTCCAAATTATCTTCAATCGTTAGAGAAGGAGAACAATCCTAATCAACAACAATTTGTGGGAGATACATCTGTACAGGTGAGCTTAAAAACCTAATGCATTTTAAGAAACTCCAGCTTTTATATTCCCTTTTTTCCCCTGATATTGTTAATCATTTGTCAATAGATAAATACAGTAATTGGTTCCCAAATGATTTACCACTGAATAGTTTATTGTTTTCATAGTTCTGTCTTCCTAATATGTCTTGTTTTATCCTGGAAAACTATTTCTATACCCTATATAAACGTTTTGTGCTACAGTTTGTTGTAATGCATTTTATTAAATATTCTGCAGTTCACCAGATATTGGAGAGGCACTTAGCCTCTGAAATGTGTGTTATCTGATCTGAATAGCTTTATTTGAATTTCGTCTGCAGTCATGGTGTAAAGAGAGTTTGTAGTGGCTGTCATTTTTCAACTTTATAAGTATTTTTATGTGTGTATTCTGTCATGTGGGATAATTTGGAAATCATTTAAAAATGCAAAACGTGTCACAAATATCAGAAATTCACCATGATGCTTTAAATATTGGTAGTTTTTGGTACAGGAATAGAGCAAAAACATCTTCAAAATCATAAGCAAAAACTTTATCCAGTTGGCAAATCTGCAGGGAATTTGGGGGTTGGTGTGGGGGTGAATGAGTCTAAAGTAGGAGGAGAATTTAGTAAACAATTAATTACTTGTGTGCTAAAAACATTGTATTTTCTGGTTGAATCTATTTTTATACTTTTAGAGCAGAATATACATTTCTTAATATGTAAGCTTTAATTGAATTTTTTTTTTATATATGTAATGGGTTTGTGTTTTGAGCTTTCTAAGACTGTGTAGGTTTATTTTATTATACTGTAAGATTTTAGTCATTTTATTCTATTAGTACCATACCTTCTGTATTATCATACAGGGTGTCACAGGAGACCAGTACTTTTAATACTTTTTACTATTTGGGATCAATTCACTAGGCAGAAAAAGGTAGTGGAATAAAATGAAGTTTATTTGGGTGAAACCCGCAGACATACAAGTGATACACAAAATACAGATAAATCACACTTAACTGGTGCTGTGGGGTGAATATCTAGCCTAGACTAGGTGCAGGGCCCTGTTTCGGTAAGGCTTATCTTGTCCGACTCACGTGGTACTCTTTTCAGGAGAGCGGCAGTGCTTTCCCCACTTGGTTCTCCGCTCAGAACCTGGCCGGGACTTTAAAACTTGGTCTCAGCTATGCAGGTTTCTCCGGCCGGTTGCTCTGCTATTCACAACAAAGCAAACTTTGAAAAGCCCGCCAGCGCCTCACCGACCCAAGCCTCAAGATCGTCTGGTTCTCTGATCGAGCAGCCTCCTTACATAGACCTCGCTGTCCTATGTTTAACATGGAAAGGAGACTGGCAACCAATCAAAGAATGGATCTTAACTCTATCAGCCAACCAAAATGGGGGATCGTCTGGCAGGCTACCTCAGAGGAGGGGGGGGGGGGTGTCGAGTAGGCTCAAAGTCAGACGAAAGGGAAATCTGAACGAGACCAATGGGAACAGTGCCTACGAAGTAGCAGCTTCCCCCAGCCAGCACATAGCCTCTCACTGGGAGGCTCCACTAGGTCTGGCAGACCAAGTATCTTCCCCACAAGGAGCCCTTGTTCTACTTACCTTGTACTCCACCCTTCCCCACTCACCAAACTGTTTCAACACCTTTCAACTTTCCTTCTCTTTGATCTCCGATCTCTACACAGACTTCCGGCTCCTATTTAGATTGCCAGGACTGTTTGTATAGAGATGAATGCACACTTTTAAAACATATTAAACTTATGGGAACATAATACATGTGGGGGAAATGGGACTGAGATACTTGGGGCCGAAACCAGGAGTCTTGGTAAAACTATGTAGCCCTGGTGTAATTCAATTTGTGTGTAGCCACAGAGCCTGCCTGCTTGTTGGGTAGAATTACAGGACTATCAATTTACTCCCCCCCCCCCAACCTCCTATGCAGGTTTCCATTGAAACTCCCACTCCCGAACTCCCACGGTTTTTTTTTTTTTACAGTACAGGAAATATGTGTATCACATACACAGTGTCCCTGGCTTATGGTGCCTCTAAGCTACCAGGGACCCACGGTTTTCAAGGGTAACCAGTGGGCTTTACCTTCATTATGAAGACTGGCTACCCCTACCATCACACAGGGCTTTCATTCAGATTGCCTATCTCGCAGCGCCTTTCATTTACAGTAGGCGAATAGAGAATAGACGAATAGGAAAGTTTCTTTTATGGGACACTCATGGTTAGCATGATGACTAGAATGCTATTTAAATGAGGTAGTGATAGTACCACCTATAATAAACAAACCCCTGAAGAAGTGGGTGGAGCAATCACAAAATGTGTAGGGTGTACCCCAGGAGGAAGGCTTGGCTGAGAGGCAAGGTCCATGGAACTGTCACGTCTGCTTCAAGCAACTCCCAGAAACCCCCAAGATAGGAGGAATCAACGTTTGCACTAACTCTGCACGTATTGAACCAGGCTAAAAGGACCTTTCCACTCATGAGAGCGAATTTATGTTGAAGCATACTGTGATTGCTCATTGGTAAAATTCTTAGTTGTGTATTTAATAAAATGTATTGCTCCATCAGAAGCGTTGTGGTGCTCATATTTTCCAGACACTTTCCAAGTGACCCCAAGAACACTAATTGAACAGCTGCACTTAATGAGCTTGCATCCTGCCTTCTAATCCACTAACCACCTTGATATTGTTGATGTAGCGACTATATTAACATCAGTGGTACTAAAAAACTGCATTATTTTCATGGTAACCATAAGAATATTGAATTAATGTGTATCACAAATAAATATATATAGATTTTTTAAATGAATAACTAGGTAACCTCTGAGTCTTTTAGCGCAATTTTCTCCCATTCATATATGCACATATATAGTTGTTAAGTCTAAAGGTCTATTAGATGGCTATTCATTATATGCCTCTTTGTCTTCTCCCATTCAGAATAATCAAGTCACTTTGACTTGAGAACTGCACTAGCATGATCTCCTGCCCACCTGTTCTTGGAACCCTAGGAAATTAAACACGGTAAAGAGATAAACGGCATAGGTCGTTAAGTGTTTACCTATACCTTGATTACATGGTCACTTAAGTGTAATAACCACACCAACACTGGATTTTGTTCAAAGGATACACAGCCAGTTCGTTATTAATATGACTTTGTCCTAAGGTGACCTTATGAATACAAAACACACTTACTGTCATAGACTGCTTACATATATTGAGATGGGGGAGATGTTCCATCAATAGCTGCCCCTCTGCCATGTGTTTTACTCGTCATTGTTTCTGCTCAAACTTCAGTGCTTCCTTCTGGTGAGATCATCCGCCTTCTAAGTTTTCAATATACTGTATATATTTCACATGCCTCAAGTTCCTCTAACACTATTCTCAACAACTTGGTAACCTGTTCACAATTACACAATGGGGGAGTAAGACAGGGTAAATATTTTGTAAGCACACATTTTGACAGTATCTAGTGTCATTTATATACCCTAATGTCAGCATCTGATGCCATTTAACCCTACTGCACAAAGTCTGTATCAAACACACTGATTGCAGTAGAAGAAACAATACTGATATTCTGGAATTGTAAGCCTGTGCTTTTTTGAGCATGTGTCAGTGCTACGACCATGCACCATGTACATGCTGTATATGTCTGGAACCAAGCATGTCCATACAAGCTGTTACTGTATGCCTTCTGTGTCTCGTTTTATTTGCTAAAATACTCATGTTAAGGTGTGTAATCCATAAATACCTGAACATTAACCCAAACCTCCGTTTTATATGGTACTGTTTATGTAACTCTCAGCATCAAACCATTCTTTTAATATTGATACAGGAACGTATATGATAAACTCATATTTCTCAGCTACTTCTGAAGGAGTTAATGCACACAAAGATGATTAGAAATAATAATTAATCCGTGCAGATTGTTTTATTTGAAAAAGGCCAATAAAAACGTCATATTCATCATAGCTTGATGGGGACACAGTTAACGTTTTTGCAATCTGCAAAGTACAGTTGATCAGTTTTGTCCAATAGTATTACGTCGTCAAAAAATCCATACTACTTAAAGATCATCAAACACTATGAAATATGTTTTTTTAATTACATTAGGGCAGAGGAAAGCATACAAATATATTGGTAGATCCTCAGAAGGTCGTTCATTTTTTTAAGGTGACATTATCTCATTTTAACGTAATATACCCGTAACATATCCTCAAATCAGCTTAAGCTAGCTACATTGATCCGTCATTTTTCATGGACCCTAGCCTTCTTCAGATGAAAATATTATGGTAATGAGCACTTTAACTACCAACAGAGATTCTCAGACCTCCATTACTGTTCACTTTATGCTTATAATGCAAGATATGTAGCGCTTGTTGACAGCAAGGCCCATTAGTATATATATATATATATATATATATATATATCTTATATATATATATATATATTAATTACTATATAATTCATATATACTTAATATATTCTTTTATATATATATATATTAATCTATATATATATATATATATCTGTTATTTTTGCTATATCTATATTTTTCTTTTTTAAGGTGATTAAGTATATATTTTTGTTTAATGAATGAAAGGGAATGGTTTAGATAGTGTTTATGTGACCTGTATTGTCTATTAATTTATGGATTAAGTATGAGTTTTCACGAAATATCGACATATAGAAATTATTTTCAAGGAGAACTGGAAGTACTCAAATAATTTTTAACGTCACACAGTTCAGGCAGTGTGTTAAAAAAAATATTATACACTATATATTAACAACAAAAGAACCTATACATCACAAACAACAATAAAGCTATATTAACCGTATTTACAAATGATGCCTTCGATTTGGCGGGCAATGCCTCCCGCACCGGGCCACATGGTGGATATGTCTTAGGCAAAACTGGTGTTGTCCTTGAAAGAGATATTATTAAACTTATTGTGATACCCCTGAGAATTACCCTGGCAGCTCGCTCCCGTAGTTGCCATATGATAACTAACCCTGGTACTCGACCTGTGCACGGTTGACCCTCTATGTTCCACGAATCCTGGCTCACATTTGAATTGTCCCCTTATTCGCATTACCTGCTGCAAGTTAGAATGGACAGCTGTCGGGCAAAGGCAGAAGTGTGGGTGTTCGCTGGGTGACCAGGGCGCAGGAGATGGCTTGGGGATCAGCACAGGAGATTATTGGGGACCAGTCCCAGGATGATGTGCTGTGGGAGAGTTTGGGTTCCATCCAGAGCTTTCACCTGCGCCTCAGGCTCACGACTCTTCATTCCGACTGAATAACCGTTAAGAATCCGCCTTTCAACCTGGGCGTCTGCAGCTACGTCCTCCTCCTCAACCGGTGGTTTTCAACCACGGAACCTCAGCCTAGTTATCAATTGGGGCCCCGCTGTCGGAGATGGCCCTGAAATAGAAATAAGTCATAATCATCAAGACATTCCACTAACTTGATTACATGTAAAACTTAGAATTGATTTTAACCCAACCAAACACGCTCATTTTGAAACTCTATTCATTATAGAACTATATAGAGGACCGATCCCACACATTGTTGCTAAACTGTCGACTGGCTTTACTCCCCTGCACATGAATGACAGTTAAGGCCCACAATAGTTTATAAAACGTTTATTTATATATACTGTTTCATTATAGGACATCTAATTTTCATGTGATCTGGTCCAATAAGTGATTAAAGTATTTTACAAGTGATTATTTCAAACTGATTGCTATGGCACACATCAGTCTGTGAATTCATTATCCAGGAGAGGATGATTTGAGGGACCAAGTCTTATGATGGTAGATCATATATGTGAGCAGCTCTCAAATAAGATGTAATGTTATTTGGATGTTTCAAGAAGTGTCTTTGTGACATTTATACTGAGATCGATTTATAGAGTTTTATAAAAGTACTTGTTGTCACTACCAGTGTCCACACGCCAGGTGCTCCAAAATCAGTGTACCGGCAGCTGACTGAAGCTTTTTCCCTTCTCCATCTGGGTCAGGTGTCGCCAAAGCTCATTTAAAAAACAGATAAGCATGAAAAGTAAACAATAAGTATATAAGAAATTTGCTGATAGAAGAAAATCACATCTTCATACTTTATCTCATTGCTTTTGATATGGGCACACCAAGGTCAAGTGTCACAGTTTAAACTTCCTCATTATCAAGGGGCCAGTCAACGGTAATCCTCCAGTTTTTGATTAACCATGTTCCAGGTTTGTCAATGTGAAATCTCAGCTAAAGGAACATTAGTAAATTCCGCAAATGTAACAGTTTTTGGATCTGGAGTGAAAAGGTACAAGAAGGCATGAACTTTGTAACATGCTCAATGTCATTAAATGTCAATAAGGTATTTTGGACAAGAACACATGAATAACTGTAAGGTAGGAAAAGTCGACTCCAAGACACAACATTATAAAATCCAAGTACACGCAACTCACAACTGGTCCATAAATCCAATGCATAGACATGGCAATCGATAGTTACAATTCTAGGCGGCGACGCAGGACAACCGCCCTGAGCTTAAAATGACCTCACTTATCTGTTTCCTGTTTCCCTGACGACTCGATCAATAGGATCATAGTTTCTTCAATCATTAATGTACGTAATCGACTGCCGGGGTAACAGCCAATGGCGAACTGTTACATTCCTGAACCTGTTCATATAAAATAACAAAAAAAACTACATAGAGGGATGTTATATATTGAGATTAATGACCATTAACATAGAATTACAGACATTTCTGATATGAGTTGTATTTTATAGCTACATTTTCTGCTTCGCCGACTCTTTAAGTACAAAAATTATTCAAAATTGAAAGTGACGTTTTATATATCTATCTCTCTATATATATATATATTATCTATATATATATATTATATATATATATATATTATATATATATCATAGATATAAGATTCAAGGGGGGGCGTCACACCACACACACCCACCACAACCCACCACAACCACACACACACACCACACACACCCCCCACACACCACACACACACCACACACCACACACACACACACACACAACCACACACACACACAACCACACACCCACACTATATATAATTTTATAAACAACAAAATAATCCACCATGATTCCTATGTACATTCTATAGTTTTATCGTCTGTTGTTTGATACAAAACAGGAATTCATTTATTACTACTCACTAAAAACTAATTCGATTAAATGCCATATTTTCCTATATGTTTGTGTGAACCAACAAATGGAAGTTTGTTCTCCCTCTGGTCTGAGCAGAATCCCAATTTTGGTTTCAAATAAATCCGCAGACAGAGGACCATAGAGCTTTCCTTTTTGTACTGGATCCCTAGAATTGCGTTCATTCTCTCCTCTCCTCTCATTTTCCTTGTACTTCACCCACAGTCCTTGAGTTCATTTTTTCTAAGATACACCGGCCGCAGTTTCTTCTTGATAAGTTAGAGCAGTTGATGCATATTCTAGATACAATGCTTGGCTCACTTCCCATGCACAGGACCCAAGAGAAAATAACACCAATTTCGTATTGGCAGAACCCAGGATAACAAATTATTATGTATGTCTGCTGACGATCAAGCCTGAATGTAAAATGTTTACATTTTTGTTTGGACCACCATAGGGGGCAATAAATGTCAAATAATAAGTACTGATACCTTATTAGTTAAAGTCGGGTAAAAGATAAAATAATAGAACACATTAACTAAGAAGAAGTTACATTTTGTGGATCACATCTTTTTTTATAATGTCGATTTGCTTCGTTTTAATATATTCTATTACTTGTAGTTCATCTACATGCTGTCTAAGTAGAATGACTAACAATATACATAAAAATGTCAGCACTAATACCGTATCCCTCTAATTAGTTCCAATACGTTGCAAAAGAAAGCACATAGACAAAATCTAAGCAAAATAAACTTAAGCAATATTTTTTGAGGAGGCACATATTTGTAGTTAATCAAGGTGCTCAGTTTTAAGTATTTCGTATTACATTGTATTGTCTATGCTGTTCTATCTAATGTATAATAATTACAGTGCGATACCACAGGTAAGTGAATTAGGACAATCATAATTTCTCAAACACCGAAGGAAGACGGATCTATTCTCACCTCGCCAGTACACACCTTGCTTAAATAGATAGCCATGATAAGTGCATAGTTGTTACTTACTCCTAGTTAAACCCAATCGTCGAGGAAGACTGTTCATTAAATATTTCATATTCTCATGAAAGTGGAAGAAAAAACCCATTAGAGTTTTGAGACACCATCGGCTTCAAACTGAACATTTTTATATAATGTCTGAAGGTAACAACAATGTAGGTGATAGTCAGTTTTGAAAAACTACTAATACCTACCATGTAACTTCAACCTTATAAAATTTCAGATATTGACAGGCCGATGTTGCTCAAACTCTATGAGGTTTTATTTCTTCCACTTCTCATGAGAATCATGAAATTACTATTTACTCAAGCAGGTCTTCCTCTCGACGAGGGGTTTAACTAGGAGTAACACTTTGGCCATCCTTTATCATCGTACTTCTATTTAAAGCACAGTGTGTACTGCGCGTGCTGAGAATAATCCGTTCTTCCTTCGGTGTTTGAGAAAGTATGATTGTCCCTTAATTCCGACTTACCCTGGTGTATGCACTGTAGTTATTCTACATTAGAAGCATATACAATTACAATAATACGAATAACTTAACTTAGCTGAGCATCATTGACTAACTAAAATATGTGCTCCTCAAAGATATTGCTATATTTCTTTGTAGAATTTTGTCTAGTGCTGTCTTTGCCTTATTTTTGAACTACTTAGAGGGTAACGTAATAGTGCTGACATTTATGATTTATATTTTAGTCTTCTACCTTGAAACAGCAAATAGATAATAGCAAGTAATAAGAATATATTAAAAACGAAGCACATCGACATTATAACAAGAGTGTGCTCCACAAAATATTGTAAATACTTCTTCTTATTATTTTTTCTATTTTTTATCTTACCCTACTTTACTAAAGAGTATCAGTACTTATTGTTGGACTTTATTGACCCCTTGTGTTCAACACACACTGTAACTTTACATTCAGGCTTCATACGTCATCCCGAACATATAAGTATTCCCGTGTTTCTTGCCAATCCGAAAGTGTGTATTTTCTATTGGGTCCTGTGAATGGTCAAGTGAGGCCAGACATTGTATCTGAATATGCATCAACTGCTCTAACTAGCTCCTCAAGATAGAACACTGTCGTCCGGTGACCTTAGAAATAACTCAGTGACTGTGGTTTAAGTACCAAGGAATGATGAGAGAAGACACGCATTCTAGGGATGCCAGTACAGAAAAGGAGTCATCCTTGTCCTGCGGCTTTTATTTGAAACGCAAATTGTTATCTCTCCTCAAGACAAGGAGAACCAACTTTCCATTTGTTGTTTCCACAAAAATTGGCAAAAATAATGGCATTTAAAACAACTATGCACTAAGTTTTTAGTGAGTGAGGTAATAATAATTCCTGTTTTATCCACAATTCGGACAGACGAGAAACTATATACTGTACCTAGGAATCTGCTGGTGTCTTTGTGTTTATAAACTTACTATCTACGTAGTTTGTAGTGTGTGTGGTGTTGTTTGTGGTTATGTTGTGTGTGTTGTGTGTTGTGTGTGGTGTGTGTGTTTTGTGTGTGTGTGTGTGTGTGTGTGTGTGTGTGTGTGTGTGTGTGTGTGTGTGTGTGTTTTTGTGACTTGAATTATACAGATTAATATATATATTATCTTATATGTCGTATATCTCTCTCTCCCTCCTCCTCTCTCCTCTCTCTCTCTCTCTCTCGCTTCTTCTCTCCTTCCCCCCCCCCCCCACAAAAAAATACGTCCTCCTTTTCCCTTTGCTCCTTTTTGTACTTTTTAAACGAGTCGGCGACCCGAACATGTAGCTCTAAAATCCCCCCTCATATTCAGAAATGTCTGTACTTCGATGTTAAAATGGTCCCTTTACTCGCAATTATAAAATCCCTCCTATGTAGTTTGTTGTTGTACGTTTACTATGACACCTGTTCAGGAATGTAACAGTTCGCTTGCTTTCACCCCGGATTTCTATTACGTACCTTATGATTGAAACGACTGCTCCTATTGACGGTCGTCCGGACGGAACAGATAGTGAGGTCCAGTTTAAGCTAGGCTGGGGTCCTGCGTCCGCCTAGAATGTAACTTCGCTTTGCCAGTCTATGCCTTGATATGGGACCAGTGTGAGTTGCGTGTACTTGGATGTTTTATAAATGTTGTTGTTTCGGAGTCTACTTCTCCTCCTGCAATTTATTTTCATGTGTTCTTGTCCAAAATACTTATGGACATTTCCTGACATTGAGCATGTTCAAGTTTCATGTCATTATTTTACCTTTTCCTTCGCAGATCCAAACTGGGTTATCACTTTAAGCGAATACTGAATGGCTCCTTTAGGCTGACATTTTCCAATTGAGGGTCAACCTGGCACACGGTGTAATACAAAAAATGGAGATTATCGTTGACTGGGCCCCTTGAGCATGAGAGTTTAAACTGTGACAACTTACCTTGGTGTGCCCATTCAAAAGCACTGTAGATAAATTATGAAGATGAATTTTCTTCTATCACGCGAATGTCTTTATACTTATTGGTTTCCTTTCCTTTCTGCTTATACTGTTTTTTTTAAATGCAGCTTCTGCACCTGACCCAGAATGGAGAATGCGGACAGCTTGCTAGTCAGCTGCCGCTCACATCTTTGTTTGGGACTACCTACTCTGGCGTTGTGTGACACGGTTGTGAATCACACGTACTTTTATAAACTCTATAATCTGATCTCATTTATAATGTCACTAAAGAACACTTCCTTTAACATCCAAATAAACATACCATGTTATTTGCAGAGCTCTCACATCTATGACTTACCCCCTCATAAGACTTGGTGTCCCTCACATCATTCTCCTGGATAATGCATTCCAGACTTTATTGTGTCTATCCATAGCAATCATTTTTTGAAATTAAAATCACTTTTAAAATAGCTTTAAGTCACTCTATTGACAATCATACATAAAATAGATGTCTACTCTAATGATCAGTATAATATAAAATAACGTTTATTAAACTATTGATTGTGCCTTAATCTGTCATTCATGTGCATGGGAGATAAAGGCCTTCTACATGTTGTAGTAAGCACAATGTGTGGATCGGTACCGTCTATATAGTGTTCTATAATTGAATAGACTGTATTAAAATGGCTGTTGTGGTTTGTATTGAAATCATTCTACAATGTTTCTTTAGCATGTACTCCAAGTTTTGTTTTTGAACCTTCTTTGATGATTGACGTATTATATTTGCAGGGCCATCTTCAGCAGACAGCGGTACACAATTGGTTCCAAGGCCTGTGTCAGTGGTTGAAGCCACAGGTTGAGTGAGGAGAGACGTAGGCTGAAGAAGCCCAGGTTGAGGAGGATCTTAACATCATTCTTTCGGAAGTCAGTGGCCTGAGGAACAGTTACGCTCTGGATGAACCCACATCTGCTTCCCACATCCATCCTCCTGGCTGGTCCCGCAATAATCTCCTGGTGCTGATCCCCGCCTCGCCTAGACGCCTGTCCCCACGAACACAGCCACCTTCTGTCTCTGCCCGCAGCTCCCTCAACTTGCATAATGTTAATGGCCGAATTAAAGGGACATTCAAAGAGCAGGATTCGTGTGATCTAGAGTGTCAACCTTGCCATTTGTCGAGTCCAGGTAGTTTATCAATGGCCCAATAAGGGAGCGAGCTGCCAGAGGTATCCCATCAGGGGTATCCACAATAGTTATAAATCTCTCTTCCAGGACACCCATTTTTGCCAGTACATATCCACCATGTGCCCGAGGTGCGGAGTGCTGTGCCCCGCCAAATAGAAGTGCATCATGTGGAAAATATGTATAGAAGATTAATTGTTGTCTGTTATGTTATATTGTTCTATTTGTTGTTAATATATTGTTAAATTATTTTTTTTAACACACTGCCCTGAACTGTGTGAAGTAAAATTATTTGAGTTACTCAGTCTCCTTGAAAATCATTTTCTCATATGTAGATTATTTCGTGAAAACTCATACTTCATCCATAATTAATATAACAATACTAGGTCACATAAACATTCTAACTTCCCTTTCAATCATTAACAAAATATTATACTTAATCCCTAAAAAAAAAAATTATATATATATATATATATATACTATATATATATATATATATATGATAAAACATATATATATATCATATCTATATTCTATATTATCTATCTATGAGTATATATATATATATCTATATCTAATTAATAACATGGTGCTTTCACAAGCGCACATATCTGCATTATAAGATAAAGTGAACAGTATGGGGTCTGAGAATCTCTGTTGTTAGTTAAAGTGCTCATTACCATAATTTCATCTGAAGAAGGCTAGGGTCCATGAAAAATGACGGATCAATGGTAGCTAGCTTAAGCGATTTGAGGATATGTTACGGGTATATTACTTAAAATGAGGATAAGCCCCTTAAAAAAATGAACGACCTTTTGAGGATCTACCAATATATTGTATGCTTTCCTCTGCCCTAATGTAATTAAAAAAACTATTTCATAGTGTTTGATGATCTTTAAGTAGTAATGGATTTTTTGACGACGTAATACTATTGGACAAAACTGATCAACTGTACTTTGCAGATTGCAAAAACGTTAACGTATGTCTCCCATCAAGCTATGATGATATGACGTTTTTATTGGCTTTTCTAAAACAATCTGCACGGATTAATTATTATTTCTAATCATCTTTGTGTGGCTTAACTCCTTCAAGACGTAGCTGCGAAATATGAGTTTATCATACGTTCCTGTATCAATATTAAAAGATGGTTTGTGACTGAGAGTTACATAAACAGTACCATATAAAACGGAGGTTGGGGTTAATGTTCAGTATTTATGGATTCACACCTTAACATGGAGTATTTTTAGCAATAAAACGAGACACAGTAAGGCACAGTAACAGCTTTTTTGGACATGCTTGGTTCCAGACATATACATCCGTACATGGTGCATGGTCGTAGCACTGACACATGCTCAAAAAGCACAGGCTTACAATTCCATATCAGTATTGTTTCTTCTACTGCATCAGTGTGTTTTATACAAGACTTTGTGCAGTAGGGTTAAATGGCATCAGCATGCTGACATTAGGTTGATATAAATGACACTAGATACTGTTCAAAATGTGTGCTTACAAAATATTTCCCATGTCTTACTACCCCCATGTGTGTAATTGTGAACAGTGTTACCAAGTTGTTGAGAAATTGTTAGAGGAACTTGAGGCATGTGAAATAATACAGTTATTGAAACTTAGAAGGCGGAATGATCTCACTCACAAGGAAGCACTGAAAGTTTGGAGCAGAAACAATTACGCAGGAAAACACTGCAGAGGGGCAGCTATTGATGGTAAACATCTCCCCATCTCATATAGTAGCAATCTATGACAGTAAGTGTGTTTTGTATCATAGCGTGCCCTTAGGACAAGTCTATGTAATAACGACTGGCTGTGATCCTTTACACCAAATCCAGTTGTTGGTGTGTTATTACACTTAAGTGACCAGTAATCAAGTATCAGGTAACCACTTAACGACCTATGGCCGTTTATCCTCTTTACGTCTGTTAATTTCCTGGGTTCCAAGAACAGGTGGGTCAGGAATCATGCTATGTTCAGTTTCTCAAGTCAAAGTGAACTTGAACTTATTCTTTGAATGGAGAAACTAAAGAAAGATTAATGAATAGACCCATCTAAAGTAGACCTTTGACTTAACAACTATATAATGTGCTATATGAAGGAGTACAATTGGCGCTAAAAGACTCAGAGGTTACCTAGTTATTCATTTAATTAAATCTATATATCATTTATTTGTGTATCACATTAATTAATATTCTTATGTTACATGAAAATAATGTCAGTTTTTTTTAGTAGCCACTGATGTAAATCTAGTCCGCTATATAAGCAATTCAAGGTGGTTAGTTGGATTAGAAGGCAGGATCAAGGCCTTCATTAAGTGCAGCTGTTCCAATAGTGGTTCTTGGTGTCACTTTGGAAATTGTCCCCTGGAAAATGAGCCCAAAACGCTTCTGATGGAGCAATACACTTTTATTAAATACACAACTAAGATTTTACCCAATGATCAATCATCAAGTATGCTTCAACACTAAATGCCTCCTCTCATGATGGAAAGGCCTTTTAGCCTGGTTCACTACGTTTGCAGAGTTGTGCACGTTGATTCCCCCTATCTGGGGGGTTTCTGTTGGAGTTGCTTGAAGGCAGAACGTGACAGTTCCTGACCCTTGCCCTCTCAGACCAAGTTCCTTCCTCCTGGGGTACACCTACACATTTTGTGGATTGCTTCCTACCACACCCCTTCTTCAGGGTTTGTTTTTATAGGTGGTACAAGATCACTACGCTCATTTAAATAGCATTCTAGTCCATCTGCTAACCATGAGTGGCCCCATCAAAAGAAAACTTTCCATTCGTGCTGATTCTCTTTCGCCCTACTCTGTAAATGACAGGCGCTGGGCCTGCGAGGATAGGCGAATCTGAATGAAGCCCCTGTGTGATTGGTAGGGGTATGCATTCCTTCATAATGAAGGTCAAGCCCCTGTTACCCTTGAAAACCGTGTCCCTGGTTACTTAAGTGCACCATAAGCCCGGACACGTTGTATGTGACACATATTCCTGTACTGTTAAAAAAAAAAAAACCGTGGGAGTTCGGGAGTGGGATTTTCAATTGGCAAACCTGCATATGGAGGTTTGTGGTGGGGGGGGTAGTAAATGCTGTCCTGTATTACTAGCCCAACAAGCAGCAGCCTAGTGGCACACACAACTTGAATTACAACCAGCGACTAGTTTTTTACCAAGAACTCCTGGTTTTCCGGCCCCAGTACTCAGTCCATTCCCCCACATGTATTTGTTCCCATAAGGTTTAATGTTTTAAAGTGTGCATTCATCTCTATACAAACATCCTGGCATCTAAATAGGAGCCGGAAATTCTGTGTAGAGATCGCGATCAAAGAGAAGGAAAGTTGAAAGGTGTTGAAACAGTTTGGTGAGTGGGGAAGGGTGGAGTACAAGGTAATTATAAAAGGGCTCCTATCACTATCACTGAAGATACTTGGTCTGCCAACCTAGGATCCTCCCAGTGAGAGCTATTGTGCTGGCTGTGGGAAGCTGCTACTTCGTAGGCCTGGTTTCCCATTGGTCTGCGTTCAGATTTCCCTTTCGTCTGACTTTGAGCACATCCCTCACACCCCCCCCCCCCTCCTCTAGTAGCCTGCCCAGACGACCCCATTTTGGTTGGCCTGTAGAGTTAGCATCCATGTCTTCTGCAATTGGTTGCCAGTCTCGCTTTCCATGTAGAGTACATAGGACGTCGTGGAGGTGTTCTATGTCAAGGAAGGCTGCTCGATCAAGAACCAACGATCTTGACTGCATTGGGGTCGGTGAGGCGCTGGCGGGCCTTTTCTAACGTTTGTCGTTGTTCGTGAATAGCAGAGCAACCGGCCGAGAACCTCATAGCTGAGACCAGTTTTAAAGTCCCGGCCAGTTCTGGATCGGAGCAACCAAGTTGGGAAAGCACTGCCCTCGTGTTGATATGTCTTTTGTCTCGTTGAGTCGATGAGCCTTTGATATGAGTCCTGCAAAAGAGTACCAACCGTGATTCTGACAAGATAAGCCTTACCGAAACAGGGCCCTGCACCTAGTCTAGGCTAGATACACCCCACACACCAGTTAAGTGTGATTTATTGTATTTGTGTATCACTTGTATGTCGCGGGTTCACCCAAATAAACTTCATTTTATTCCACTACCTTTTTCTGCTAGTGAATTGATCCCAAATAGTAAAAAGTATTAAAAGTACTGTCTCTGTGACCCTGTAATGATAAACAGAAGGTATGGTACTAATAGAATAAAAATGACTAAAATCTTACCGCAAATAAAATAACCTCCACGTCCCTAGAAAGCTCAAAACAAAACCCATTACATATATAAAAAAAAAAATTTCAATTAAAGCTTACATATAAAGAAATTTCTATTTCTGCTCTAAAGTATAAATAGATTCAACCATAAAATCAATGTTCTTTAGCACACAGTATTAATTGTTGTACTAAAGTCTCCCCTACTTTATACTCTTCACCCCACACCACCCCCAATTCCCTGCAGAGTCCAACTGGTAAAGTTTTATGCTTATGATTTTGAAGATGTTTGGCTCTATCGTACCAAAAACTACCAATATTAAAGCACATGGTGACTTTTCTGATATTTTGACACTTTTGCATTGTTAAATGATTTCCAATTATCCCACATGACAGAATACACACATCAAAATACTTATAAAGTGAAAAATGACAGCCACTACAAACTCCTTCTTTACACCAGGACTGCAGACGAATTCAATATAAGTCTATTTCAGATCAATAACACCCATTTCAGAGGCTTAAGGTGCCTCTCCAATATCTGGTGAACTGCAGAATATTTAATAACATGCATTACAACAAATACTTGTAGCCCAAACTTAATAGGGTACTACTGATACTTAGTTTATCCCAAGTGATAAAACAAGACATATAGAAGACAGAACAGTATGAAAACAAATACATAAGCTAATTTTCAGTGGTCGTAACATCATTTGGGACACCAATTACGTGATCGTTATCTTAATTGACAACATGATTAACAATATCAGGGGAAAAAAGGGAATATAAGACATATCTGAAAGTGTTCTTTTTTTTTGGGTCTTAAAATGCATTAGGTTTTTACGAGCTGCACCTGTATCATATGTATCTCCACAAATTGTTGTTGATGTTACAGCGATTGACGTTGTTCCTCCTCGTCTAACGTGGTGAAAGATCAATTTGGATGAAAAACGATTTAATCGTTGTGTGGGGTAATTCTACAGGAGCAAACCGTGGACTGAAGTTGCAGGGAGTACGGCCATCTTCCTGTCTATGCTTGAGCACAAATTGTTGTGATTCCCCGTTTATTTCATTTACCTCCTGGTATATGATGTGCGCCACCTCACAACCAGGAAACACAATAAAGGTTACCAAGGAAACATAAACATTGAAAGGAGTGCAAATGGAATAATAAAATATTACATTCTACTTCGTTAGAAAATACTCTAAGCAATGCTTTGCATTTTATTTCCTTGTTCAGTGTTCTACTAATAAAAAATTGTGATGTCACCGTGGCTGACATTAGCTTTCTCCGTGATCTCTGCTAGAATAATATCTTATATTCGTCACTATCTACTCTGCAAATGAGCGAGTACTAGTTATATCTTCCAGTGCTGTGTCCAATACCAACGTATTTTTCTTGGGCATCCTTAAAGTTGTAGGGAAAGCAGGCACTGTATCCAAATCACATCAATTGGCTCTTACTTATGTGTTTCAGGTATCCCTGGGCCTTTTGCTGATCTGGGACCCATCTCTTTACAGTGGAGTCGGTTCTAGAAAAGGGTGGGGAAAGGATGGGGGAATGTCATTGCATATCCCTATAACACACTAGCAAAAGTCAAGTGCTGTCTAGCTCAGGCAGGTTTCTTCGTGTGTCGGGTGTGCCCTTTATATGTTCACCCTGGACAAATGTACCGGCATATCAAAGATTCCCAGCAAAGCAAAGCATTTGCGCCATTTCCTGGATTGAAGTGAGAAGTAGGCAAATTGGACATCCTCAATGGTGCCTTTTCAGTGAATGAATATGTTATTAATGAATTGTGGTTGGTATCAGATCAGAAGTGTTGAAGCAGTGTATACATGAAAACCCGCGGGTTGTTTCTCTATAAAAATGTACCATATGAATTGTAAAAAAGAGGGGTTGTTGTCCTTCACAGTGCACACTTATTTGAACTCGACTTTGTTTTTGTAACTGAAATAGCTGGTGACCCCTCATCTCTAGCTGTACCTTCACACCTTCATATTCATCACATGTCTTTGCTCTAATCCAATGGGGTGGTCCACATTTTGCTGTTTGCCTCCTATCTGTCAGGGAAGAGGTTAATCTAATCTTAGATGTCAACCACACTGGATGTAACACAATGTTGCATGTAGATATAGACATATTAAAGAAATAAGAAGGAGCCACATTTGGCAAGTCCGGTATGTTCAAGAGATCTGCTCTCATTGTATCAACCAAAAACCAACACGCCTCTGCCAGCTGATGTCAGCTGCTCTCACAACACTAATATGAGATGGGAGAGGTTTGCTTCCGGGCCGGCTTTAGCTCAGCGGTTACTTCTTGGAACTAGTTACCCAACTGAACAACCCTCCGGGGTCCGAGAACCGCGGGCGCTATCTGACCCTATTTTTGTTTTTTTTCCTTCTAATAATTTTTGGAAAAATGTGTTGTTATTTTCCCAAGTAAAAATAAACATGTTAAATACTCATGTTAAGGTAAACACCTGAACATTAACCCATAAATACCTGAACATTAACCCAAACCTCCATTTTATATGGTACTGTTTATGTAACTCTCAGCATCAAACCATTCTTTAAATATTGATACAGGAACGTATATGATTAACTCATATTTCTCAGCTACTTTTAAATGAGTTAATGCACACAAAGATGATTAGAAATAAGAATTAATCCGTGCAGATTGTTTTATTTGAAAAAGGCCAATAAAAACGTTATATTCATCATAGCTTGATGGGGACACAGTTAACGTTTTTGCAATCTGCAAAATACAGTTGATCAGTTTTTTCCAATAGTATTACGTCGTCAAAAAATCCATACTACTTAAAGATCAATATATATATATATATTTTAAGGGATTAAGTATAATATTTTGTTTAATGATGAAAGGGAATGTTAGATATGTTTATGTGACCTAGTATCGTACATATAATTTATGGTATGAAGTATGAGTTTTCAAGAAATAATCTACATATGAGAAAATGATTTTCAAGGAGACTGAAGTAACTCAAAATAATATTTAACTTCACACAGTTCAGGCAATGTGTTAAAAAAATAATTTAACATATATATTAAACAACAAATAGAACAATATACATAACAGACAACAATTAATCTATATATACATATTTACAAATGATGCCTTCTATTTGGCGGGGCACAGCCTCCCGCACTCGGGCACATGGTGGATATGTACTGGCAAAACTGGTGTGTCCTTGGAAGAGAGATTATATAAACTATTGTGAATACCCCTGATGTGACCAGTGACCCCGCCGATTCTACAGGTGTTGTGAGGAAAGATGTGTCCATACTCTTCTGCATTGCCCAGGTCAGGACACTGACTGACTCTGTCAACTGGGCAATGCTTGAAGTAACAGCCATTAGAATTTGGTGACCGTGCCTTGCAGAAGCTTCATCACAGCATGTGGCTGCTTGCTCCCGGAGTCTGGCAGCTCGCTCCCTTATTTGGCCATTGATAACTACCCTGGACTCCACACTGGCAAGGTGACCTCCTATGTCCATGAATCCTGCTCTTTGAATGTCCCTTAATTCGCATTACATTATGAAAGTTGATGGAGCTGCGGGCAGAAGGTGGTGTTCGCTGGGGACCAGGCGCAGGAGATGGCTGAGGATCAGCACCAGGAGATTATTGGGGACCAGTCGCAGGTGATGGCTGTGGAGCAAATGTGGGTTCATCCAGAGCTTCACCTGGCTCCTGAGGCTCACTGATCTCGGCAAGAATGACGTTAAGATCCTCCTCAACCTGGGCTTCTTCAGCTACATCCTCCTCCTCAACCTGTGGTTTTCAACCACTGACACAGCCTGTTGAACCAACTGTGTCCGCTGTCTGTAAAATGGCCCTGAAATATAAATACGTCATATCATCAAAGACATTCAAACTAAACTTGAGTACATGTAAGAACATTAGAATTGATTTTCTCAAACCAAACAGCCATTTTAAACGTCTATTCAATTAGAGCACATCTTAGCTGTAGAACATATATAGAGGTACCGATCCACACATTGTTGCTAAACTGTAGAAGGCCTTTACTCCCATGCACATGAACGACAGTTAAGGCACACAATAGTTTATAAAACGTTTATTTTATATGTACTGTATCATTAGAGTGACATCTAATTTTCATGTATAATCTAGTCAATAAGTGACTTAAAGTACTTTAAAAGTGATTATTTCAAACATGATTGCTATGGCTAACATAATAAGTCTGGAATGCATTATCCAGGAGAATGATTTGAGGGACACAAGTCTTATGAGGGTAAGCATGGCACATATATTATTTAGTTAAGTACTCCTCACCTGTATGTGTGAGAGCTCTGCAAATAAGATGGTAATGTTTATTTGGATGTTCAAGAATGTGTCTTAAGTGACATGTATACATGAGATCGATTTATAGAGTTTTATAAAAGTACTGTGTTGTCACTAACCGAGTCCACAACGCCTGGTAGTCCCAAGATCAGTGAGCGGGAGCTGACTGAGCTGTTCCTCTTCTCCATCTGGGTCAGGTGCCAGAAGCTCATTTAAAAAACAGAAAAGGAAACCAATAAGTATTAAAGAAATTGCTTGATAGAAGAAAATCATCTTCATAATTTATCTCATTGCTTTTGATATGGGCACACCAAGGTCAAGTGTCACAGCTAAACTTCTCATGATCAAGGTGCCAGTCAACGATAATCCTCCAATTTTTGATTAACCAGTGTGCCAGGTTGCTCAATTGGAAAATTTTGCTGAAGGAACATTAGCAATTCTGCTAAATGTAACAGTTTTGGATCTGGAAGAAAAAGGTAAAATAATGCATAAACTTTGTAACATGGCTCAATGTCAGGAAATGTCAATATGTATTTTGGACAAGAACACATGAAATAACTGCAGGAGGAGAAGTAGACTCGGAAGACAACAACATTTATGAAATCCAAGCACACACAACTCACAATGGTCCATATCCAATGCATAGACATGGCAAAGCGATAGTTACAATTCTAGGCGACGCAGGACAACCGCCCTGAGCTTAAAAATGACCTCACTATCTGTTCCTGTTCCTGACGACTCGTTAATAGTAGCAGTAGTTTCAATCATTAATGTTCGTAATAGACATTCTGGCGTGAACAGCAATGCGAACTGTTACATTCCTGAACATGTTCATATAAAATACACAAAAAAACTATTTGGGAGGGATTTTATATATTGAGAGTAAATGGACCATTAAACATAGAAGTACAGACATTTCTGAATATGAGGTTGTATTTATAGCTACATTTATACTTGCTATACTATTTTTGAATATATAGATGTATATAAATAGTGAGTAATAATATATATTATATGTAAGAGTTGGGGAGGTCATACAAATTTTTAAAATATGCATCTAGCTCCCAGTTTCATTACAATTATAAATATTTATATTTAGTGTCATATTTGTACTCTATGGAGAAAAAATAAACGTTGACTGTGTAAAAGATTGCATATGAAAGTGAATCATAATAT